>JBBMKD010000115.1:70039302-70100537 GCA_037834095.1 Argya squamiceps | reverse complement strand
CTCTCAGAACCAGTCTTAAAGGTACAGAACACAGAACAGACGATTTGGGGATAGGTATCAGAGTCACCCCAGGACACAGGGGTAAGGAGGCATAGAAAGGTTAAGTGATTTTCTCAGCTTTTGGAAGCATTGAGACCAAAAAACACCTGAGCATCTTCCCCCTGTGCCACGTGCTGACTGGAAAAGATGGAGATAAGCACCGACAGGGATGGGCACACTAGAGACCTGGAAGGTCTTGGCTTGTGAAAGAATTATGTTGATTACTTTTGTTATTTTGTCATGCTGAGAGAGAGTTGGATCTCTGGGACCTTTGAGAGTTTGAAGCCAAGGTTACAACCCTGCTCCTCCCTGGAGGGCAAGCAGAAAAATGAGATTCAGTCAATAAGAAATTATCAGCTGAAATCTTTCTTTGCAGAGTAAGTGATCTGCAGACCCTTTTTTTAGAAATCTGCATGAATCTTTGCTCTTCAAAGTGCTTTAGGCTAAAAGCAAACAAACACCCTTAGCCTGTCCCTTCATATGCTTCCACTCATCACCTCCTCACAGTCATTTTTAGATGAATCCTTTATGTTTTCCTTTGTATTTTTCTTCATTTACTTCAACTTTTGACAAGTCTGTGCTCTCAGTAGTCACACAGCAGCTGCATCATAATTGTTTGGAATAAATATAATGCAAACTGCTGCTGTGCTGTTTTCCTGTATGCCATATAAAACTGGAATATATACAAGACACCTAAAACAGATAATTCTTTGTAAGGAGCTGTAAAAGATAATGATGCCAAAGAAATAGTGGGTGATTGCCCTGGCCTATACACTTATCCTACCGAAATATTGATAACAACAATTTTGGAGAAGCCAAATCCCCAGTAATTGTCTTTTAAATTGCATAAGTGGGCCAGGATTAAGTGTTTGCATTTTGCACACTGTAAAGTATATTGAATAGAGTAAGCACCATAGAAAATATACAAAATATTCAAAGAGATGTTGATAATTTATCTATTTAAGTTCTTCAGACTTTTCTTCTTGTTGTTTGGTTGGATTTGTGTTGTTTGGGGTTTTTTTCCACTGAAATATATTCTCTATTTTGTTCAGTTCTCAGAGCTGTCCAGTCTTTCTGTTGTCTACAGCAGATCAGGCTGTTCAGAGGTCTATTCATCTAACACTTGTTTTGATGTCCTTTACTTATTTTTACTCCCAGCACTTCCCTTACCCTCCTTTAGCATCCACTACAGAAAATACTTTTGTCATAGGCCACGGGAAAATGTGATGATAAGCATTTGATTACTGACTTCTCTCTAGCAATAATGCCTTTAGTGTGAAGTATTTATTAGAAGGAAATGAAAGATTCAAGCTTTTTGAGGAACGGTAGCCAGCTTTCAAGATTAACTGACAAGAAAATATATTGTACACTACTAATGGGAGATGTGTCCCATACTGCTGCTATCGAAGCTGCCACACAAAATAATGAAATATTCTACAAAACATGTCTACAGGGTAATTTATACACAACCAACACTTGTCATACTGTTGGAAGTGAGTGACCTATGCTGTTCTGCTTTGCTCCACAACCTCATTAGTTATGGTGGCTTTGGGGAGCTCTATGGACAGGTGTCCTGGGACTCTATGATGGAGAGGAAAAGGGTCATAAAGCCAGACCCGTGCTGATTGCTGTCTAAGGCTATTGCAGGGCACATTTTTAAAGTTCCAGTGAAAGTTCCTGTAGAGACTTGCCATAGTTAACACACAACCCTTGTTCTAAAGGCTGCCCCCAGCCAGAATGTGAAGGGGAATGACCTGTGCTACATTTCACATGCTGAGCAGCTCCCTGACTGCAGTGTCAGTGGAAGACAAATCCAGAGCTACACACGCTCCTGGGATTTGAGAGTGTGTTGCTCCCCTTCCCCTTCTAGCAGGGAACTGAATGGGTACAGCAGAGCCTTTCTTTATATCCTCATTTCTATGTCAATACTAGCCTGAAAATAGCCCACTCCAGCAGAACAAAGGGTCTCTGTCATAGAAGAAATTTCTCGCTCCCTTTTTCCCTCTCTTTGATGTTGAATGGCAAAAGGAGGATATGATGAGCTGAAGATGGGGATGGGGAACCTATCTTGTGACAGGCATTATGTCATATCACAGAGGACAGTGTACAACACCAACTGCCACCAACAATCAACATCTAAACACTAAATAAGAAATTTCTAAATCTAATTCTAACTTTTCTGTTACTCACTATTTATTTATCTCTCCTAGTGCTCATCATCTCCAAAAGCATGCTGGTTACCAGTGGCTGGAGACCAAGGACATGAAAATAAAGAAAATTTACCCAGGAGAAAGCTTTGTTGAGATGGAAATAAAATCAAGTCCAAATCACCTTTAATCCATCATTAAAGAGTACAGGATTAAATTTAGAGATTATGGAAACACTCATGAGAATGTACTCAGCTGAACAATTGCTATAAATGAAACCCTCTCTTTCTTCTCTTAACACGTTGGCAAACAACTTGAAAAAGAAAAATGCAATACTGATCAAAGTACATGTGTAACTAATTACCTGATTTTACATCCTTCCTCCCCTCTGTGCAGACATTAATGATGAACATGAAACACAGGAGTGAGAGCAGATCAAAAGAACATTACCTGAATGTGTATGAATCTCTGATATCCCCCCTTTCCTCCCAAGACAACACTTCTCATCTCTCTCCTGATGCTATTTCACATCTGTTATTCTTTTTTGTCTGCTTTTGGTTTGACAGGACTACATTGCACATATTGAGGACATGAACCAATGATTATTTCAGTGTGAGACATTCACTTGATTTTAACTATCCAAGCTTGAAAAATTTGACCAGTAAGTCTAAATTTGATTCAAAATGTGGACTAAGTTTTCTGTTAGATTGCAATTCAAGACCTCTATCTCAGTTTGAATCTGGCAGCCTCATGAGCCTAGGAGATATTGGAATGACTTTCTGATCCTGTGTGGATTTTTTTCTTCCCTTTGTGCAAGCAGCAGAACTCTCATGAGAATATCCATCTTTATGACAATGCCTCTCTCTTCCTGTAACGCTGTTAAAGAATGAATTTTCTTGCGTGATTTCAGCTTCTTTCAAACCATAATCAGCAACTACCCACTTCCCCCATCAAAACCCCACATAAAACACACAATAGGAAAAAGCATGTGGTGCATATTCTTTAACTTCATGATGGAAATCGTGTAAAATCTCTAATGTTGCCTAACATCAGCAAGTGGTCTCCTGGTTTATTTCACTTTCTTTTGGTATTCTTCCTCTCTCTCTGCCTCCTTGGTAGAGGAGAGAGATGGTAGATCAGTGTTTTAGGCAGCATATTATCCACAGGGCACAAACCAAGGACCAGTCAGGTAAGCATTTAAAGCACTTGCTCAGTCTGAAAGACCTTGCCTACTCCTCTTTTCTAGGCAGTCTAGAAACTATAAACCAAGTTCCCTACTAATTTTTTCAGTCCATTCATCTTCCTTTCCATAACCTTCCTAATGCTGTTGTGTGGATTTAACAAACATAAATCTGTGCTTTGGTTCCTGCACAGAGCCTCTTTGTTTCTGTTAATCCCAGAACAATTGCTCTAATACATTTGTTTTTACCACAGAACCTCCCTGCAACAGAAGACCCTGGTTGTGTTGCCTCTATTAACTAAGAATAACTGTTGATGAAATTACATCCTCAAGGCCTCTTTCATTAGTTTCTTTTGAACTTCTGAATGCTTTCCCAGGGATTTGATTGCTTTTAGACTGGCACTTCCTAACAAGGCTTTTGATGTAAACTTTCATGCCACTGTTACTATGACAATGGTGTAATGCTGCAGTAGCATTAATTGGAATTTTGATTATTTCCTTGGCTCAGAACACTATGTTTTGATAACTGGTTCAACTGGGCTTCAGATCCATGCTCCAAGGCAAAGATGAAATCTTTATTTTGAATTAAGAGAGCCACTAAAGAGGAATAAATGGAAGATGGAAGTGACATCACAACACGAACACATCCGGTATTTCTCTCTATTGTTTATATGATTCATGAAAATTAGTCATTGTATAGAAAGGATTCACATTTTCTTCCATGCCAGGAAATTATTACATAACTCTCCTTATTTTTATACCCAGATTAGTTTTCTTTCAGATGTTAGAAATTATGAAAAAGCATAAATGTAATTTCCCCAAAAACAAAGTATAATATGTTCACATTTGAACTGGAGTGGACATGGGGAGCTTTATAAAGGCATCAGTTATCACCACTGTCAACTTTTAACATTACTCATTCCTCAGAATTTGAAAGTGCAGCATATAACAAGGAAAGTCATAAATGTTTGATGAGAAATATTTAATTTTTCCTGTCCCAGCTTTGTATCAAATCCCAATTAGATATTGTCAAGGGACAGAAATGAAATGTGTCACAAAATTAATTAATCTCATTCAATGTTCTTTATCACCAAAATTAACCCCCAGTTTTAACTTTCAACAATTAATCGTATTTTGGTTACAGATATGTGTGTGTGCATATATACACATACATCCTTCTTCATTGAAGCCAACCTGGGTACCTTTTAGGGCTAATCCAATACCTTTTAAAATCACTGCATAAAAGTTTTCAATTCCTTCTAATATTTATTTATTTATATTCCCGTATTTCAGCCAATATCCTACTAGAAAATTTAGTCTAATTCCTGAAGATATGAAATGCATCTGAACCAAAAAGAAGTTATTTCTCCTCCAAGGTTTCCAGATAAATTACACAGGCTCTATTTTTTTCTGTGTGTTTGTTTATTTGTATGTTTCTTATTTTCCTTGTTTATTTGTTTGTTTGGGGTTATTTTCTGTTCATTTGTTTTTTGGCTTTTTTTTTATATAACAGAAAATCTCACAGAGAAATTCTCTAATTTTTTGAGATTTTTTAAATCTCTGATAAAGGTTGTCAGGGATAGAGAGTGAAAGCTATAAAGCCTGTTTGCCCAATTCAGCTCAGCCTTGCACCATTACAATAAAAGGTTAGCCTTTGGAAGCTTCTCAGAGACATAAAAAACAATCATCTAAACTCCCCACCTACCGAACATGTAGCCACCCTTCTGTTCAGTCCTTTTTTATCCACAATTAAAAGGCTCTTAGCAGCCCAGTCACCAGAACTTACCAGTGTCAACCGGACCAATAAAACAAACCACAACACATATGTAATGTTATAAAATCTTTTACCACCTAATCAAATGTAAATACATAGGATTTTATTTCTTCTTTTTTCACCCCTTTCTCTGTTTTTTGTTTGTTTGTTTGTTTGTTGTTTTGCTTTTTAGCTTTTTGGGTTTGTTTTTGTATTGCAAAGCACATTCCTATATTACTGCAGACATGTAGGGATGCATATCTCCAAGAAATCAATGGGAGCTGTCTGGAGTGGTTTGATCAATGACTGCCCCCACCCATTTCAGCATGGACATTCATCTCCAGTTGTTCTTCAGACAGTTTACAGATTAATAATGAAGCATAAAACCAAGTTAGTGGTAACATATGAGTGAGGCAGATGCAAAGCTGAACATCTCACATTAAGGGCACTCTACACCAGCAATCCATCAGACTGGTTTGCACTGCAACATTTGTATAGTTTCTGTTGTCTCCTCACAAACACGCACAAATAAAGAAATACACCTACTTCATAAGAATCCCTCTATTTTACTTATGAAAATGAAACCACTGGCCTTTTAAAGTGCAAATGCAATGAGTCTGATTCTCCCATCAATCAGACAAAATAAATCAGAAGTCATTATACTGAATCAAGAATTTATGATGATTTACATTGGTTATTAAAAGTAATTATTCTATGTCAAGTCCAAGAGAGCTTTTTTTTTTTTTTTTTTTTTTTTTTTTCTTTCATTTTTGAGGCTTTTTCCAAGATACAGGATCAATAACACTACTGGGAAGAAAACTGGGGAGAAAGTGAATTATTCAAGGTGGTAAAATGGATACCCTGCTAAGATCACCTGTATTAATTCTATGAATACGGTACGACCTCATCTGGGACAATAAAATTAAAATTTATCCTGTAGAGTCTCAGGCTATTCTACCTAGATAGCCACCTATTTTGCTTAATTCATTGATTGTGAGTAATTTCAATCCCTAAAAAAAGTCTAGAAAGTATAAGATTAGACCCATTTTTTTCTCTTTAAAATAAAAATAGAGAGAAGCTACCAAACTAAGGAGTAGTTAAGATCTACTCCTTAACTTCCATATTTTCTTTGTGTTCTCACATCAGCTGTTTGTTTTGGCTATCAAATTCACAAGTTTTCCAAGCAAGGTCATGTGTGTCAAGCCTTTCTCAAAAGCAGTTGACACACTATAGCCACACAGCAGATGATAATGAAGACAAGAATAAACATTTAAAAATTCACCATTTCACCTCCAATACCAAAATTAGAAACAGGAAAACAGAGGAGGTTGCTAACAGCAATAAATTATTTTAAGTATTTTTTCAGAAGAGCTAATCATTCTTTCTTTAAGTATATAATTCATATTAATAAATATGGTTGGAGTGTTAAAAAAGAGAAAATCAATGTAGTAGCATATGAAAATATAATAATTAGAAATGTCCATTTTTTCACACTCCATCCCCTGCTAAGACTGCATTTTTATTTAATATGAAGTTGTTGTCATGGTAAAGATATTCCAGGTTATAGGGTAGAAGGAATACGGGAAGTTTTCCAATTGTCTTAAAATCAACCAATTATCCTAACTTATTTTTATATATTTTATTTTATTTCCCCAGAATTCACTAAAATATTTGGGTTTTGACAAGTGAGAGAGGGAAAGAAAAACCAGACATTTTCTCTTAAAGAAAATTTTACATCTTCTTGAATTATTTTGCTTTTTCACCTTCCTGAAAAAGTTAATAAACTCCAGTAAGAATTCATAAGTGAATTTGTTAAACACATGCAAACAACCAGGCAAAGGTGGGCACCAAGAATCCTTGTCACATGTGGCTCACACAGGGCTGTGGAAATAGCCAGAGCAAAACACAGAAGTCCACACTATACAACCCAGCAAAGACTTAATCCCCTCAAACAAGTGAATTGATCCCCCCTAAAGAGACTGAGATACAAATTGTGGTTATTTAGGGGATTACATACAGATTTAGGATCAGTGTTTATGTTGGCTTCTCTATTTCAATAATGCAAGGTGAATGTCATCGGCAGAATTAGCAGTCAAATGCAGACATAATCTTAATAATTGTAAAGATGCTTTCTGACAAGATTAGTTGCCTTGCAGGACCTCTCTGGGAGATTCACCATCCTATTAAGTCCAGCCTTTCACCAATTTCCAGGTTGTCAACCAAACCAGAGCACTGCTGCCACAAAACAACCTCTGCTGTCTCTACTGGGACTGGGTTGGAGGAATTTCAGTTTAAAACAAAAAAACAAAAAAACAAAAAAAACCAAAAAAACAAAACAAAAAAAAAAAAAAAAAAAATCAAACCCTCTGTTCCAAAAGGGTGAAGGGGGAAAATAGGCCAGGCTGGATAGGGAAAGGTGATATCAAGGTTTCAATTTTTTATGAAGTACATTGTCACAGAAAAATTGAATAGCAACACACTTTCTGTTTTTTTGAAGATTAAACAATTTCTATGTGTCATTTTGGTTAAATATTTGGAGTTACTAGTTCTGCATCCTGTTATGGGCATTGTAAATGGCCCCAAAGTGGTTTGTAATTACTGAACCATGGAGAGCAGAGTGAGGACCCTGATCAGAACCATGTCTTTCCATAGCATGGTGCTCTGGCCATGCTTCATAGCACTTCACAAATATTCCAAGTTTTAGGGTGCTTTTGTAGCACAAAGACATCAATTTTGCTCTATATTTAACAGCAAAACCATTAAGACAATCATTATCAAAGCCAAATGTAACTGAAAATAAACAGCTATCAGTTTAAAGCCTTTGAAATGATGATATATAAACCATATTATCTCATTTAAGGTGTTCACTTACTGGTTTGACTTAAGAAAAAAAATGTCTTCTAGAGAATTAAACATAGTCACACCTGTTGAGAAGTCCTATTGCAATACTCAGCAGAACTAGTCAAAATGTGATTTCATGAGATTGTGCATCAAAAGAGGTTAAGGTCACTATCCAAAACCATGTGTGTATGGTCAACAGCATCACTGGGCAATTAACAAGGAAGAATCCTCCAGATCCACTCACATATCTCTGTATTTTCAGCTGAATTTCCTGGTTTGTTTGTGTTTGTGTTGTTGTTGTTGTTGTGGTTTATTTTGGTTTTGGGTTTTTTGTTTGTTGTTGTTTTGGTTTGATTTTGGGGTTTTGTTTTGTTTTTTTTCTTTGGGTTTTTTTGTTTGTTTATGGGAGTTTTTTTGTTCTTGTGGGGTTTTTTTTTTTTGTTCATTTATTTTGGGGGTTGTTTTGTTTTTTTTTTTTTAATTTGTACATTTGAGCTGGAACTCTTAATAGAAATAATGATGATATTTTCCCTATTCATATCAGAAAATGTTTTGACTGAAATTTTGTATTGTATTCTGGCTTTTTTTGTCAGCCACCTGTCCCCTTTTGTAGAGGGGAAAAACAAAAACCTAATTAAATGTATAATTAAGAGTGTTGTTTTTACAGTTGTGCAAAGTGATGTGACTATGTCAACAAGAAGAATCTGCTTCCAATCCTGGGTAATGTTAGGATGAACTATACCATGAGAAAGAAAAATTCTGCATTCCTGAGTCTTTATAATCCTGTGAATTCTCATGGAAGAGAATTGCACTGAGAATGCTGTTTTCTGTCATTTGGATTTACAGACCAAAGGGAAGAAAATAATCTCCTGGTTGCTTTATCCTTTCTTTTCATTGAATTAAGTAAAAATATAGCCTTTTTCTTGCTGTAGCCCCCAGATCAGTTCCACCATACTTTATAGATATTAACCTTTTCCTATTTTTCTCATGTCTAACGTCTGTGAGACATATTCCAAAGAGGCTGATGGAGAATGCAGGAAATAGCTGGCTTGTGAGCCCAACTGCAACTACATGAAAACATATTTTGAAGACAAAATAGCACCAACCATTCAGAAATATCTAAAGATAATCAAAGTGGACTCAAAAATGAGATCCCAGCTCCCAGAGAAATGTATTAGAATTACTCAATATATCCATTTTCAAATCAGTACGAACAAAAAAACATTGCTGAAAATCGCCTAAATTTCAGGAAAGCACATGCTACAAGTTTTCACACTGGAGAGCTGAAATGGAAATACATAAATTTAGAGGAGACATAAGAAATGAAAGTGGGGGAAAAGAAGGGTAATTACAACAATGTGTAAATAAAATGCAGAAGAGTTGCCATTTAGTTATGTGCAATTTATTCTTGATGACTACCTTTTGTTCAGAAAATCTGAATTTTTTTAGTATTGCCAGTTTGTATCTGATACAATTGGACACACCATTAAGTGGTTTATATATCTGGTACTGTTGTGAGTTTTGTACAAAGCAACATCTATTATAAATGCTTAGAAAAATAGATCTCCATCCAATAAATGGAAACAGTTCAGAGTACACTGGAAAGCTTTGGCTGTAAAATTCAGTGTTATTTGGAGTATACTGCACTAGCAGTTTTACAGCTCTGTTAATGCTTTATTTATCTGTCAGTGTATTGGAAATGAAGGGTAAATTTCTGGGGTGCCAGTGTAGTCTCAAGAGAAGACTCCTCAAGTCTATGAACCATAAAGCCCCAATTCCAATATTTTCCAGCTGTTGGTGTTGGTCTTGTTGGATATCTGGTTTAGAAACTGAGTTTCAGCATGTTCTTCTTCCCTCAAATTTAATTGGTGGAAAGGAAAACAAACTTCTTTAATTCCTTTCCCTCTTTTTTTCGGTTTATTGGTATGGAGGATGAGTTATTAGGGAAATAGTTCTGAGAAGTTCTGAGTTCTCCAGACCATTATTTCTTCACCTACTTTTTAATAGTTATTAATTTGGCTTGATTTGTACAGTTGAAAGGTCAATCACTCCTTGGCTTGTGATAGAATTGGAAAACCTTTCCATGTTACTTCCAAAAAAACTTCAAATAAATCGTGGAGACTACTTGTAAGAGGCAATCATGGCTTTCTTCTAATCTATTACCATGGTTTACTGTGTATCAGGCTGTAGATTATGGCAACTATTTACCAGGGCAGACAGCAAACTTTGACTCTAATAGCACCTGACTTACAGTACATCACATGAATTGATTTCTATTATCTGATGTTTTATATTTATGGAGGAGGTAAAGCAGAAGAGATGTCTAACTCTGCCATTTTTCTGTGTATAATGCACTACATATATTTTTGTATCCTCATGTTCCCAATGGAAAAAAACCCAAATGTCTTTTCATGAAAATATAACCAAAGTTTTCAACACTTTGAATAAGAGTTAAATTCCTTAAAATATGTTTGGAACATCTTATCAGTATCTGGTCTGACACAATTTTTGGGCTTATTTTAACAAGCTGGCTTTGGTTAATGGAGTTTTTCAATTCACCATAATTTATTAAGAGGCCAAATAAACTTGGTTTCATTCTTGATTATCTCTCTGAAAATGCTAGCTTAAATTTGGCCTTGTTTAAATAGCACTAAATCAATGAGAGATCAATTTTGAATATAGCACAGCCTTTTGGAGAGACTTTGATCAATGGAGTATTTGGCTGGTTTTATCTGATTGAGACTTGGTCTGAGACTAGACAATTACGGGAAAATAACTCCCTTGAAAGTTAATATATTTTCCTTTTCCTTTACTGTGTGTTCTGGCTACAGTGCAAAGGACTTGTGACAAATGCTGTACAATATATGTTATAAAATACTTGCAAAAAATATGGTCGTTGATTGTTTCCACAGACTGCAACATATTTCTTTTCCAGGGCCCACATCAATATATCTCTGTGTCTGTGAGGATGGAGGAAACTGGGAATTTTAATGCTATCCCTGGCAGTAGGTTTTGCCATGTCTTTTGACTAGAGGAGCCCTGTCAGCTATTAAATTGCCCTGTGGGCCCCAAACTTCAGTATATGAAACCCACAATTTGTAATTCCAAAAAAAAAAAAAATATTCAAAGGTAGCTGAGTATGGCCTTATAAACTACATATTCTGTAAAATCAGTACTCTTCCTGAATGTTTAGAGATATATTGATGTATCTTTGAGCTCATGTGTCTATAGGACCACTTTAGGGACATTCAAGGAAAGGAAGTAGGTGTTGTCAGAGACCAGGGCTTCATAGGAAATGGAGCTGGGGAAGGGTCTAGAGGGTAAATTCTGTGAGCAGTAGCTGAGAGAGCTGGAATAGGGGCTCAGCTTGGAGCAAAGGGGGTGTAGAAAATGCCAAAGAGGGTCTCAGAAGGATGTTGGGACATCAGGCGGCTCTTTCAAATGCTGTTTATTGCATAGATGGTGTAACAGCAGTCCTGGGTCGTGGGTGCTAAAGCCAAGCCTATAGCTGTCAGCATCACCTTATAAGTGACACCTAAACCCACTTTAGTTTTGGTTACAATCCATTATATAGTTTTCTTTACAGAGCATCTTAATACATACAACCAATCAGCATCATACACAATACCTTTACCATACCTTCTAACCTATCCTAGCTATTTTCATTACCATACAATAGTTTGTACTGCCCAATCACAAAAGTTAGTATGTTACAGTCTAAGCTTAAAGTTCTTTTTCTGGTTTTTTGCAGTGGAATATTCCTAAATATTTTCTCTACTTGCTACATCAGCATGTCTGTTTACCTATGGTATCCCCTGCTTTTTTTGGGAATTGTCTTTACTTGGTAAAAACATCTTTCTTTGTTTGTGGTCAAACATATCTTTTCTCTAGCCAAAAAACCTCCTTTCAGTTTGACTTAACTTTGCTTTCTTGGGTTATCCAGTAACTGTTATTTTAGCAGTTTCTAGCATGAAGCTTCTTTTATTCTTCTCTATCAGAACTATTTCATTCTAAAGAGCCTTCTGCTAAGCATTCATTTCTGTAAAACTTTCCTGTTAAACTTTCATCCTATCCAACAAGGGAGGGACTTTCTGGCTCTGCCCAACTCCCTGACAGGAGGGAACAGCCAGGGGTTTCAGGCTCTGCTCCCAGGGGACAAAGGACAGGACAAGGGGAAATGGCCTCAAGCTGCACCAGAGGAGATTCAGGCTTGAAATCAGTAGGAATTTCATCATGGAAAGGGTGGTTGGACATTGGAAGATGCTGCCCAGATCCTGGAGTCCACATCCCTGGAGGTGTCCGAAGAATGACTGGACATGGCACTCAGTGCTGTGGGGTAGGCGACAAGGTGGGGAGTGGTCACAGGTTGGACTTGATGGCCTCAGAGGTCTTTTCCTACCTAAATGTTTCTCAGATTCTGTATTGCCAGAAAGTTCATTTCTCCCTGGAGTTTTTCACTCCCGTGGTACATAGAAAGTTAAACATCCCATCTTCAACCCAGCAGCACACAGTAGAAGGACTCTTCACAAGGACATAAAGAGCATTTATTTAAACCATGTTTTTTAATTTTTTTTTTTTTTTTACACACCATAGTCCATATGGTCCTAGTCCTTTGTGTAGCTGTATTGAAGACACAGCTACTTACAATTTATGACAGACAGTTTAGAAATAGTTCTGTAGGCCAGTCTGCAGTTACACAAACTCCAGATTAGCCAGTATAAAGAACAACTTCCCTGTTGGGCCTCAAAAGAATAAACCTTGTTTATCCCACTTCCATGTTGCAGGAATGATAGCTTTGCTCGAGGTATTCATGGACTCATCAAGGTTGGAAAAGTCTTGTAATATCATTGAGTCCAACCATTAAGCCAGAACTGCCAAGACCACCACTAAACCATATTCCAAGTGCCACATCCATGGGACGTTTAAATACCTCCAAGGGTGATGATTCCACAACTGCCCTGGATAACCTGTTCCAATGCTTGACAAACATTTCTGTGAGAAAAATTTTACAGTTATGCAATTAAAACCTGTCCTGGTGCAGCTTGAGGCCATTTCCTCTTGTCTCATCCTTTGTTCCCCAGGATCAGAACCTGACCACTACCTGATTGCATCTTCCTGTCATGGGGTTGTGGAGAGCCAGTTGTTCCTCCCTGAGTCTCCTTTTCTCCAGGATAAACAATCCCAGTTCTTTAAACTGCTGCTCATGAGACCTGTCCATGCCCTTCTCCAGACATGCTCCAAGAACTCTATTTGTTTTTTGGAGTGAGTGGCCCAAAACTAAACGCAGAATTCAAGAAGTAATTTTACTTTTGCATCAGACAGAGAATGATCTACTAATCAGATTTCCATACTGTAGTTTTGCAGGATCCTATAGTCTGCATTTTTCACGGCACCACTGTGGTGAGATGTTCAGCTTGCTGTCAGCAGGAATCTCAGAGCTTCTGTAAAACCATTGAGTTCACTTTCTGGAAATAGCCCATATTTTTTCTTGCCTATGACATAACTTCTACATTTTTAGCATTGTTTCATAATTTCAGGCTCTCTTTGCACATTCAATTATCAATTGATCCCTTATGAAATGACGGAATCCTCATTATCCATGTAACATTTTCAGAAACTCACTCTAGAAGTCAGTAGTCCTTTTATTTGCATCTGCATCTGCATTTTTACAGTTCTGTCTAAACAATTCTAGTGTTAGATCACTGTAATGTAAACATTTCTCTTAATTTCCCAGTGTCCACTGTTAGATACTTTTAGGACGCTGCCTGCATTCTCCAGAGAAAAATAAAAACACTTAAAAAGCAACCTTAAAAATACACTTTATTGTATTTAAAAAATAGAAATATAGTCAAAAATCACAGAAAAATCCCCAAAGAAGATATCTGGAAGGTGGTCTTCTAGGAATAGACATCCTGGTTTAACTGACAGCAGGAAAATTTAAGGTTGTTTAATAAGCTTAATTTCTCCAGCCTTGCTCAGCCCAGAAGTAAACGCAGACTTCTTTGCTTGCAACCATCAATTCATGGTGTGCAGTTAACCCTTGGAGCCTGCAGTGTATTGCACTGTCCTGAAACACTTCACTTTCCTGTGTGACAATCTGTTATAGCCCAGTGCCATTGCCAGCTGGCAGGTAATTTTCCTGTGGAAGACTTTTCTTCCCAGTAAGCGCTGCCATGGTAATATTCAACCCCAGCCATGTAGTTAAAAGAAATTGAAAGGAATAGTCGTTTCCCGAGGATGTCTCAACCCATCCAGAGACAGGCGTGCTAGGTGGGATAAATCGCTTTTGGAGGTACTTTCATCTCTTTGCCAGTTAGAAATTAGACTACATACCAGACTTTTATGTGCATAAAGCTTGTTAGGATAAATCTTACTCCAAACATTTGAGTTCTGCGACAGGCAATTCCAGTAACAATAACTATAAGGTTGACTGAGATAGAAATACATTGGAAAACCAGATATTGTTGCTCACAGATTATGGGGAAAGAAAGAGAGGAACACGGCTAGATTTAACTTTACACATAATGAACTTATAGAAGGAAAGACAGGAGAATCAAACTTCCATTTAGGATTAAGGAACAAAGACACAGTTTGAATCTCCAGGATGTGGACAGACAAAATGTAACACTATTGATCAAAAAAGTCGTGTAGCTGGTCATGGGTATTTAGAGTAAATCCCCAGCCACCAGCATCCCACCTTTTAGAATAGGCTAGCTGGGATCTGGTGGAAAGCATTGTCTGTGGTTTTAATTTTACTGCTGCATCAGGAGCTTTTGAAAAATATGCTTTCATTATCCCTACAATTCATTATAGATCATAAAAAAAAAAGGACATTTCAAATGAAAAAAACATGACAGACTCTAACAAAAAATAGCAATGAATTCTCTTCCACACAAAGGAAAACAAAATAAAAATTGCATGCTTCATGAAATGCCTCGTGGCAAAATACCTTACATTATCATTAGTAAGTAAATTCTAACCTTTGCCTTGTCCTAGCTTTACCCATAGAGTATTTGGATGTCAACCCACATACATGGGACAAAAGTAGGTAGTATTTCCTTTCCTGTGGCTGTTTTCAGGCATGGAGTCTTCCATTTTAAATCTTGTTAAATTTTACCAAAACTACCCACTCTATAGTAAACATTAAAAAAAAAATCTTATCCTCCACCTCTCTGGCATTTCTCTTCACCCCTGATTTAATGCTGAAAGAAGAAAGGAATTTAGTTTACAGGTTAAACAACTCAATTCCTTTTGCTTTCTTTTTTAGTTTGTCATTTGTTCAGGCAACAGATGGGCTTGTTTGATATGTACTATTTATTCATCTCTCTAAAATGAAATGGGACTTTTTAAAAATAAGATGGAATCCTATTTCTTGTTGTAAACTCTCTCCATTTACATCAAATTAAAGTTTTGTCTCCTACTCTTATCCATACTCCAATGCAATTAATACATTTTTCTCTCTGGCTTTAATGCCTGCTGTCTCTAAACCAGCTGTTCCTTAGTCCTTGGCTACCTCACCCTTTCCTGTCTATTTGGCTTCTGATTCCAGGCCTTTTGCCAGTCTTTGGTGGGTTTTTGCATCTTCCCATGTAATTCCTTGTTTCAGACCAATGACTTTTTTATTGCCTGCTACCCAAACAGCAATTGACACTGCCAGAAAGCGCTTCACTAAACTGATTTAAGCCAACACCAGAAGGAACAGTTGTGATTTGCTAGTGCTGACACCCATGTCCGAGGTGAGATGTCTAACTCAGGCAGTCTCAACTCCTTCTACTACCTTCTACAGCAGAGCAAAATTGACATCTCTAGGGAATGTTTTCTCTTTCCTAATTGCTGTGGTAAAACAAACCAAATACAATGAACACAATTTAAACAATCCCAAAGGTAGATGAAAATGTCAACTGAAGTGGGAGCCACCAGATTAGATTATGAGTTTGATCATGCTATGTCAAAAGTGGAGCTGGACATTTCCAGTGATAAAAATTCTGGTGATGAGAAATGAAAGAAGTTTTTTGGCCTCATATGTTTGAGAGGTTGATCATGGATACAAAGATAAAGAATTTATATTTTGTTTATTGTTTAGGAAAATGTTTACATGAGCCTTGGTTTAGGCAACTAGGTATGTATATGTAGAATGTATTTTTATAATACATGAAACTGGCCTGGCTGCAAAGGGATGGAGTAGGTGACTCCTTTAAAAATTTTGATAATTTGTTTTTTATCATTCTCACTGATTTCCTGGCAGAAATTAGCCATAGAGGTTGGCAGAGACAAGAAACAAAATAGAATCAAACAGCAACACTAATGAAATCCCTTATTTCAGGTTAAAATTCTTATATATATTCATATATGTGTGTGTTAAGTTACAGTGCAGATGGTTATATGTAAGTCTGCTACAGTTCAAAGCTCATGTTCTGAATTTAGGGTGATTAATTATTTATGTTATTTAACTCTAATCATCTATTTACAATGTAACTAGGATGACTGTTGTGTATTTAAGTCATCTTGAAATCCGATTGGGATCCTGATTTGGTTTCCATTTCCTTACCTTTGCTCTTCTCCAGAGATGATGTTTCCCATTGACCAACTGGAATACTGTTGGATTTTTAAAGAGAGAACTCTCCCCCAATGCTTGCCCAGTTTTCAGTTGTCTTTGAAGCTGATTACAACTATGGCCTGTTGCACCAAGGTTGGAGCACAATGCTTGCTTGGCTCCAAATCAAGGGAAAATGATAAATATGTCTGAGCAAAATAAGGATTAGTCTCAAATTACTATTCCATACAATGAACGCTGCTTCCAGACAGCCTCATTAGTTCACACAAGGAGTGGAGGATATCTGTCTGACAAATAAACACATTCATCTGCCTTGGTTATAAGATTATCCTTCCTTTTTTTAATGAGTATGAGACCACCTTTGCAGTTCATCAAGGTGCACTGTGGTAGAGTCATGCTTTTTGTCCCTTCTCACAATAAGGAGAGAATTATGTTAATAATGACTTTGCATTTGACAAGAACCATGAAAGTCTGGCTGGTTATTGATAGTATCAAGACAGTTATGCTGCCAAAGTGTTCACATTTGCTTATATGCCAACATTTTCATAGGCAATTTTTTAATTTTTCACTTTTCTAGTCCTCATGTCTTCTCCAAGTAAAAGCAAAGGGTAATTAATTCTTTTTATGGATAAGTATAAAGTTCTAAAATTTGCAGCATGAATATTGTGGGATATGTTGAAAATGCCTTATTCTACCAAAAAATTTTACTATAGAAACTTTCCCAAGATACTGCATGAGGTGATGAACTATATACACAATGAAACTCATTAAATATCACATTTTGCTGCAGAAGTCCATTCATTAAAATGTCCTGGTTTAGATACCAGATTTAATGGAATTTCTCTATAAACCCCAGCCTCTTAATCTTTTTCCTGTTAATTTCTGATGTGCTTTATTGTCAGTTAGAAGAAGGTAAATATATAAGCAATGATGTGACAATTTCAGAACAATACACTGAGTTTATTATCACAGTTTTGAGGAAATCTACTTTGAGGGTGGGACGAAGAAGCCACTTTTTTTCATTCACAACAGAAAAACTGCAAAACCTACAGAATATAAAGGCTTTAGATGCTGATAAGGAAGAAAACTAAGATAACAGCTTGAAAAGCATGGCGGGGTGGAGGGGAATAAAAAGTGGGATTAATTGCATTATTCTGCAGTAGGTGCAGAGCAGTCAAATCCTCCTCTTACTGTTAGGTCTTGTTCTCACCGAGGTACCAGTAATTTGGCCTAAGCAATGAAGGCTTTTATATTAAGCACTGGCACTTCATCCTATAGTTAGGTAGACAAATCATTATCTTCCTGTCAATTTTACTGGGAAAAAAGGATTAAGAGATATACTTTAAATGATAAGATTGAAATAGTCTTGAAAATGCAAACATTTGCTGGCAGAAAGACAGATGTAAAGCAAACAGTCCATGATCTCTGTCTGATTTTAGAGGTTTTACAACATGTGATGGAAGGCAAGAACTCCATTATTTACTTTGTAATGTCTCAATAATTTCTGCTTTTTTTTCTTTTTTTTTTTTTAGTTGACTTGTTTAACTCTATCAGTTGCTGCCCTGGCTTCAAAACCACAAAGTTTTAGCCAAACCTTTTCCTCAGTTTTGATTCACGAATGTCTAAACATTTTCCTCTTGGAATTATTGATTTGAAGGGGGAAAACTCACAAGTAGGGGATGAAAACTGTATATTTAATTTTCATCCTGACTACGGTTTCAGTGTTCAACATTTTTTGACTGCTGTTTTAAGTGCCGGGAAAAGGACAAATTGGCTCAAAGCAAATGTTCACATGCCATTGAACGTACAAAATATACACGGTATTTGTTGTGAATTCACATGCAACTATGAAAACAATATTCCCCCCCTCTTTTTTCATGCACTAACTGCAGAAGACGAATTCCTTTTGGAGTGCTATTAGTCAGCAAAAAAAGTCCCTTATTCAAAAAAAAAAAAAAGAACAGAAGAAATAGAGAGGAATGAATATGCAGCAAGATCAGCCTGAAAGCAAAATGAAAGACACTGTGTCAAATCAGAGGGTCTGACTGAGTTACTACATGCCATTTTTATACTTTATTTCAGACTGGCTGGAGCATATATCTTGGGAATGCACAAAATTAGAGCCTTGTTTTAGCAGTCTTATTAGGGCAAAGTTACCTTTGAAACTGAGTAAAGAGAGATATCTAAGATTTACAGGCCCAGACTTGAAAAAAAGGAATTAACTGTGTAAGAATTGATTTATAGTATCCAAACTCATAGTAGTATCTTGTCAGCAGACACCAAAAGCAGTTCCAGCAGGGTCAGAATTAGAACTCAAGGGGAAGGACTGGAATAACTGATCCCATCTGTTAGGATCCCAAACACTAGCAATGTTCAGCTCAATGCTGTCTTGAACAGATCAAATAGATTTTCAAAGAGTGACTATTAACAGCAATCTGTTTGGAGAGATGTAAAACTTTAGGTCCATTGGAGATATCTTGTACTTCCAGCATTCTGTGAAGCCAGAACAAATGGTTTAAAACTTATCTCAGTACTCCCATGTGTTACTTACATTACCCAGAACTTCAGGGCTGCAGTACATGAAAAACAAAGTGTTAAATCTCACTTAAGCAAAACAAAAGTAACACATTTCCATTAAAAATCCTGGAAGAATTATGGTGCTTATGGGAAGCAGTTATTAGTTTTCATAAAGAAATTGTATCAGTTTGCCAGATAATCTCATTGTATGTGCTTGTTTGTTTGGTGGAGTTTTTTTTGAGAAAGAAATTCAAGAATCACAGGTTTGTTGGAAGGGACCACTTGGGTTCATCTGGTCCAACCTCCCTGCTGAAAGAGGGTCACCCCAGAGCACATTGAACAGGATTGTGTCCAGAGGGGTCTGGAATATCTCCAGTGAGGGAGACTCCACATCCTCTGTGGACAATCTGTTCAGGGCTCAGTCACTGCCCAGGACAGAAGTTCTTTCTCATGTCCAGGTGGAACTTTCTGGGCTCAGTCCCTGCCCCTTCCTCTGGTGCCATTGCTGGGCCCCCAGAGCTGAGCCTGGGCCCTGCTCTGACTCTCCCTGACACCTCCCTCCTCTAAACAGCCCTGCTCTCTCAGTGTTCATGGATGCATCATAAGGCCCAATGGACTTTTGGATGTTGCGTTTGCCTCAGTGTTCACTGACCCAATCCTTGAACTAGGGGAGGTTTTCCTCCCAAGATTCCTTTACCCTAGTCTCCTGTGTCAGAGATCTCTGAGGGCTGGTCTTGTCAGTGAAGACCGATGCAAAGAAGGCATTCAATAACTCTGCTTTCTCTGCCTCCCTCTCTTACTAGGGTCCTCTCTCCATTTACTAATGAGCCCACATTATCCTTCATTTTCCCTTTGTTATTGATGTATTTAGAAATCCCTTTTGAGTCATCCTTGACAGCCTTGGCCAGATTTAATTCTCTTTGGGCCTTGGCCCATCTAGAAGAAGAGCTGAGGAGACTAGTACTAGTGTATGAAAATCAGAAAAACAGTTTAAACAGTAAAGTGCTTAAAAAATAAGGGCATGAACTTAAGTAACAGGAAAATCTGGCTCCCAGAGAGTTTAGCAGAGAAAATTCTATGCACAGAGGATAACTGATGTCCTGAGTGGGACGCTGACGAAGACTTTCCTGACACCTGCAAGTTAGCAATCCCACAGTCCTTTTTTTTTTTGAACAGGGGATTAAACAAGCCGTTTGGAAAGGACAACTGAAGATGAAGGTTCAGAAGGATCACAGAATTGTTTAGGTTGGAAAAGTCCTCTAAGATCATCAAGCCCAGCCATTAACTCAACAGCACTGTGTTCACCACCAAACCACATCTCTAGGTGTCACATCCACAACATTAAATACCTCCAGGGGATGCTCTCTCCACCACTATTCAGGGCAACCTTTTCCAATGCTGAACAATCTTCATGAACAATGTTCATGAAGAGGTTTTTCCCCCTAATATCCAAAATAAGCCTCCCCTGACACAACTTGAGGCCATTTCCTCCTATTAGACAGAGTCAGGGAAAACAGAAACCTAGGTTTTATTGGCATAAATATAATTTCTGTGCTTTTGTTAATATTGCCATTTTCTAGCAACTAAAACACCACCTAAAAGTCCAAACTCCAAGTTTCATGCAGGACTAAATTCTCAAAAAAGACACGTGACACTTTATGCTACCATACACCTTTGTGTATTGATAAGAGGAGTTATAAATGTTAAGTAACCATCTGATTCACTATAAAAATAAAACTATCAATCATCAGAATTCCTCCTGCCTGCAATGTCTCCTTCACAGCTCCATGAAGCTGAGGATACAAGTGCCATGTGTGCTCCCTAGGGACATAAAGAGCATCACATTCTCATCATGAAAGCTAAACTCTTGCTCATTAGGTTACATATCTGTCACAACACAATGATCAATCTTTCGGTGTGACACTTGCAGGCAGCACAGAACAAAGACTACAAATGTCATCAAAACACAACACAGAGCAGCAAAAACCTTTGTTTTGGGGGAAAACACCCACAAAGTGACCAAAAAAATCCCCTCTCAGCAACAGAACAGAGGCCCATCAGTGCCATCCCTTCCTACACCACCATGTCCTGTTCTGATATTCACACACACAAAGATGATCACTGACAGCTGGCACAGCACTTGCCATAAAAGAAATTGACTCTGGCATTCACCATATTTTTTGAAATGTAGTCAAAATACTGCTTAAATTTTAACCTATGATAAAATCAGACAGGATTGCACATCTTAGTTGCCAGATTTGCTCTCCCAAAACTCTAATTCTAATGAGTATACTTGAAAATTATTTTCCATGGGATAGCTGCCCTAAAGAGGAGGGAAACAGAGGGTTACTGTAGCTTTCCTTAGGGTGAGCACTTGGTGAAATCCTCTTACTTCATTAAAACCCATCAAACATAGAACAGGAATAATCAGTGTGTCTAATGGAGTGCTACCTCATGCAGATCACCAAAATTCATGTTTCTGCTAAAATTTTGTAAATTCTTTACCTTTTTTTTTAACACCCTGCTTGGATGTACAGCAGAGTGATTAAAAAAAAAAACTAGGTGAGAGATTGCCTTTTATGCTGCAGAATCTCATTGCTATAGAACATACAATAGATTTTTCTAAACACATTGATTTTGACCTACCTAATTATTGAACAAATTGGGCCATTGTCATTGCTGAGCAAACCAAACCCAGGGAAGCTCTAGTCCTGCAGAGGCACTTTTCCCACATATCATGCTGATATCACAGACAAGGAGCCAGGCAGATGTCAGAGCTGTCCACTCTGCCATCCACCCACCTCCCCTACCAACTCTTCTCAGCACATCCCCTTTATGGGCTGCTCCTTTTAAGGTGACTGATCCATCACTGTTCACAGTGCAGGAATTGAAGGGTAGGATTTGTCTTATCTCATTTGAGATATCTAAAGGTTAGAAATCTAAATCTGAGCTGATCACCCTAGGCTCTTCTAGTTTTTTTTCAGTGGAGAGAAATAGGACAGAGGGATGAGTCTCTGGAGATGTTTACCTCCTAGTGGTGTGAATCACCCTTTATATAAAGCCTGTTCTTTGCTGTTAGAGATCAAGTTTATGTTTCATTTTATTATAGCTAATTCTCCAAGGTATCTAATAAGTCTCAGGCATGACCTGTGATCATAGTATGACTACAGTTCTATGCTTTATTCAAAGCAGATCCTTGTAGTTTCTCTTGATGGAAATTTCCTGTGTTTTTAACTTTAGTTTGAATCCAAGCCAGAGAAATGGTCACTATTTAAATTTCAAATGGTATTTTCTAAGGCTTACTTATAAAACGTATTTTAAACCTTTTAGAATTTAATATTTTCACACAAAATTCACAAATAAATAATTGAGACATCCTAAAGACTCAAAATAAATAATTTTAAAATAAAAAATAGAATTGATCAACAAAGTGTATCATATTCCTGTGTATTCTTTTTTCCTAGACAATGTTTCAATACAGAAATTTCTTCTATCATGTGTTGAATGGAATAAAAGAGGTTAAAAACCAAAGCAAAGTAAAATCTCACAATATTAAATTCTAATGAATGCAAAGACCTTGAAAACATCAGTGGCTCTGCAAGCCAAGTGCTGATCCCTTTGATAGAATATGCAGGAATAAAATGGTTAGTAGCTGAAATGCTGTGGCACAGTAATAATTGCTTTGCACCTGTAATTCTATCTCTCATTTCCCTATTTACTGTTTGATGTTTTTGTTTATCACAGAGTTATATTCCAGTCTCTTCATTTTTAGTCCATTTTGGATAATAAAGTATGCTAAATGCTGAAAGACGCAAAAGACCATGATGATAAATTAGACAATATTTCTTTCTCCCATTATTTTTTTTTCCTAAGCAGAAATGCATTTTCTCTTTCTCTCTTGTCTTTTAATTTATTCCTGCTTGGAATCTCAGGATTTGTTCCTATCTCATTATATAAAATCTTGACAACTTTTGGCAATTGTTAACATTATTATTTTACCATCACTGTTATTATTTTACCATCACTGTTATTATTAGGGCTCAAATCAAATTTTGTAAATTAATAAGCTTGTATGGAACTTATCTGAATGCAAGCCAAATTATAATTAAGGTTTGGAAAGTTTGCATTTCTGCTCTGCATGGCAGGGAGACACTTTTTCCACATAAGTCATGAACAAAAATTGTTACAGAGAACAAAGGGAGATGTCAGCTACCGTTATAAATGAGGACTAAATTTTGACTGAACCACTGAAGTTAAAGGCACAAAAAATTTGTGTGTTTAAGAACCAAAAGAAAGTTGAAGAAGAAAAGGGAAAAATGTCACATCTCCAGAATAAGTGCACATTCAGATTTTTATGGACAGATGAAAATCATACTTAAACGCAGGCATCAGAGTTTGTCCCTGAATGCTTAGGATATTTTCTGGTCATTATAGCTCACAGACAAAAGTTATTAATGTTTTCCTGGAGCCCTGGATTCTCTGGAGCCCTTCAGGGGATCCTGGTCAGGACCTGAGGTTGGGCCTCTGTTGGACGCAAAGTCGTCACCAAGAAGACAAGAAAAGAAAAACAAAGGAAATGTAGGAGTAAGTGAGAAAAGGAGAAAGAAAAGACGATTTGGAGATGTTTCCACCAGGAGGTATCCCCTGTGGTGCAGGAGGAGGAGGACGAGAAGGAGGAGGACAAGAAGAAAGAGGAAGATAAGGAGGAGGAGGAGAAAGCAGCCACTGAAAGTGAACATCTTGGCAGCAGAGCAACAGTGGGGCAACTGCTCATCTTCTGCTGAGAGGAATCACATAATGTCAATTAATGACCACTTGATGATGGTTACTTATACACTCAGGTGATGAGTAATGAGAAATTTAGGATGTGTCTTTAATGAAGGATGTTGCTTCATTATGAAGAAAAAATTCTCAGCCTTCACCTCACCATATGTATCATCTGATCCTATCATTTTTACTTCAGATATTTATCTGTTGATAGTTAATTTTTTGTCTCCAAATTACTGAAAATGTTTCTATGCAATTACCACTGCTTCAGCAAATGACAGGTTCAACTCTTTTGCATCCAATATTTCAGGCAACCAAGTTTGCACTGTTTTCTGTATTTTTTCTTCCATTTACCCCTACTTTTCATCAAACCTCTTTACTGTAATCTGTAATTTAAAAATAAATAACTTGCTCTATTTTCCACCAAAATATAGTCCTGATAGATCAGCATTCCCATATCAGTTAGAGTCATCAATGTAGCTTCTAAAGTGGTTGAAAGAGTTACTGAAAAGTCTTCTCCTGTGGTAACCGTAGGGCTCCCATCTGCCTATTCAGCTGGTGACTGAGGGAATTAAAATGTAGTTTCTTTCTTCAATCACTGAATTTAGGATCAAACGCTGTCACACGAGACACTGAGGTACATAGCACTTTTCAGGAAGAAATAAAGGCTTAATATTTTTGGTAAAATGGGTACACACTCAAGGAAGCAGAGAAAACAAACACAGGGAAAAGAACCAGCTATGAAGAGGGCTTATAGAAAAGGATATGAGACAAGGAGAAAGAGCACATGAATTAGATGGGGGGGGGGGGGGTGTGGAAGAAAAAAAAGTAAAGAATAAGGGACAAGGTCCAGCATAAATATTTTTGAGCATTGCTACAGCCAGCACACACATAGATAGTGAGAAAGAGCTACAGAGCTACCACAACATCCATATATACACTCTGTATACATATATACACCAAGTATACCCCCAGGCCACCCTTAGCAGGTGCAGATCGTTAGCACTATGTAATGACCCTCCTTACAGGATATGCCCTGACGGTGTTGTAACACCTAAGCGCATGGCACTACTGAAGTGCCAATTTAATTCATCTTCAGAATGAATTTTTTCTTTTCCAGAAATCTTTGATAGAAATTTTCTGGAGTCTTTTCTCGCACCTGGATGTTAAAATCAATAATCGACTCAGAAATAGAGAACCAAGTTAAGTAATTTGTGCCTAACTTTTGTAAATAAGGGCATCATTGCTATAGTAACAGCAGAAGGCACTCAGTCACTGTGACAAAAATGTGGCAACCTGATAGCAGAAGCTAATGAGGGTGTTCAATTTCAGCTGAATTTCATTAAACTCAGCCTCTCCCCACTGCAAGACAGGAGGGAGGGGAGGGAAGAGAAGGGGAGGAGTGTCTACTCAGGAAAAGACTAGCCTAATATTTACCCTAATTTGGAAGTGAAATTTGTCTGAAAAAGGTAGGAAAAGCTAAAAAATGTGAGAGGAACACAGCAAACTACACAAAACAAAGACAAAAAGAAAGTGTTTCTGTATTGTGGCTTTCTTGTTGAAAAGAAGTCCCATGCCTAAATTATATTTTCCTTCAATTCCTCTTTCTCTTCTTCCTGTTGAAATGACTGGGATTTATTATCATCAGAATTTGACTCTTAATTCAGGAAAAGGTTTACAGGACTGAGTTTGGCATCTATAATTATTGGAAATAACACTGCTGAGGTAAAGGGGCCCAAATGCACTTCAGGGAGTGAGGAGCTGAATGTGCACCAGGCAGCACTTGGGAGTCACAAAGAGTTTTGGGCACGTTGTTCATCTTGGAGACATCTTTGAATGCGTTCCCCTAACAATGCCTTTTGGAAGTCCATCTGAAAATCAGGTTGATTTGCAAACAACAATAATAATGAGGTTTTGGTGTGTGAGTTTGGAGCACTGAGGTTTGTCACTTTGGGCATAAAGAGCTTTAGGGGTGGATTACATACAAAAGCTGTCAAAAGTGCTTTGTTGTCTCTGGCTATAAAACACTTAGAAGAAACAAAGTGTTTCCATTAAGAATGCATTTTCTTTGACCAGTGTTGAAGTAGAGGAAAAGAAATAACGGTCCAAATCACCCTGTTGCAATTACTTGGGCAATGTGCTTTAAAACCCACTACAACTGGTACTGTTCCTAGAACTGCTGAAAGTGGGAGGTTGTCACCTGGATTTATGAGCCTGCCTATTACAAAACTATTTATGGCAACTATAACTGATGGTCCCCAAAGGAAGTTAAAAGTGATATTTAGCTTAAGTAGTCTGTCCCTGCTCCCTGTTGAAATGCAAGCATTGCTTTGTAGCTTCAGGCCATGAAAGAACAGAAATACATGACATGGAAAGTTCCTATATTCTTTTCTTTTTTTTCCTTCTTTCTTTGTCTTTTTTCTGTTCTCTGGAGAATTCATCTTTCAGTCATGCTCAGTGTCATTTTTCACAACTGAGTAGCTTTAGACTTAGTTATAAAAAAAGCTCCTAGTAACTATAAAAATGAGTAATACTTCAGGGATTTTTCCTTTTTTCCTTAGGTGGGAAAGAAGGATGGGAAGAGAATCCAACCCCTTTGCTATCACCTGTGGTTGAAGGTCAGGTGTAATTTGTACATTTTCGATTTTTAGCCAAACAAAAACTGCTTTTCGAAGAAGTTGAAATCAAAAATTAAAAGAAAACAATTGCTGTATTGAAAGACATATAGCCACAAATAAAGTTTGTGGGAAAAAAATCTTTTCTATTTAGATGGGTTTTGTTTCTATCTTTGAAACTCTTGATAACCATCACATGAAGTATACAATGAAAACATATTGTAAATACTAATTTAGACTATGAAATGTCATATTTTAAAATATAATCAGCCGTGACATTAGAGGGTAAGATAATCCTAGACTGTTTTTCTAGTGAGAGGCTGTGAGAGCTTGGGGGCTGGATGGGGCTAAACTATGGCACCTATTTTTCTAGATTTATGAGAAATCATGTTCATTTAGGGCTGTGTATACCTACTTCAGTTTCTCATTCCAATGTATTTTTCCATTCACTTCAGGCTAAGGAGAGAAACAACATGTTTTCACAGAGGATCCTTTATAGATAAGAAAATGTCTGAATTAGGAGGTTTCAGCTTTCTAATGTTGTCAGTCACATCATAGAGCTAAGTTAATGACAAAACTGCTCACTCTAGGCTCCTTTGGCGGTACATGAGGATCATTGGACTTGGTCTGAATATGATTCAGGTATTTTAAGATCTGGAACCATTCCCCTCTTGTATCCACTGCAGAAAGTCATTTGGGATATTAAAGCAGGAAGAATAAAGTTAAGGAAGATCAATCATGATTGAGCTAATATTGATTCTAAATTGGTTCTAGTTTTATCTTCAACAAAGTGGCAAGAACAGAGTGCTTGCACAGCTTTTCCTGCTTAAAGGCTGGTTTGTGGTGTTCAGATTGACACCTTGTTTGGCTTTGGGTTTTTATTCCCCTATTCAGTTTTTTTTTGTCTGTTTGTTTCATTTTAGTGAGCACGAAGGAAATTCAAGACTCTTGATTGCTGGATACTCCCTTTACCCTAGGGAGCCCTCCTATGAATGAGGAAATTCATTATTGCTAAAAGGGTTGCTGTTGTAAACACTCCATCACCATAATGAGGGATGTACAGCCTCCTCCTCAGCACTTCCTACACAAGTTTAGATAGCACTAAATATGTATTTTATGATAGTTAGTGTAATGCAAGGGAGAAAGTGGTGCTTCATCTTACAAAGTGACATCAAGTGCCCCCAGTGACCTTGATTGCGTACCTTGGGACCTGGTATTGATTTTTTTTTTGGCTGAGACCCAGTGAGTGCTCTGGGTTTCAGCTCAGGTGGAAAATTAAACAAAATCACAGGCAGGGACAAAAGGCTTGTGCCCCCAGATCTGCAGCAAGGCAGAATACTGGTATTTCAACATGTCTGTATGAACCATCCCTTATTGAGAGGTACAGCTGAGGGAAAGTCCTGTGCCTGCTGTTGGAGTACCCCTGGTGTGCAACAACGTATTTGTAAAACACAACTGCTTTGTTCAAATCCTGTATTTCAGGGAATCATGAAATTGTTAAGGTTGAAAAAGACCTCTGAGATAATCAAGTCCAACCCTCAGCCCAGTACTGCTGAGCCCACTACTAAACCATGTCCTGAAATCTAACATCTACACTGCTTTGAACATTTATAGGGATAATGATTCCACTGCTGTCCTGGGAAGCCTGTGCCAGTGTTTCATAACTCAAGTGAAGAATTTTTCCCTAATGTCCAGTCTAAACCTTTCCTGGTGACCCTTGAGTCAATTCTTCTCCTCCTGTCCCCGTTCCCTGGGAGCAGAGCCCAATGCCCCTGGCTGTCCCCGCCTGTCAGGGAGTTGTGCAGAGCCAGAAGGTCCCCCTGAACCTCCTTTTCTCCAGGCTGAGCCCCTTTCCCACCTCCCTCAGCCGCTCCTGGGGCTCCAGCCCCTTCCCCAGCTCTCTTCCCTTCCCTGGACATGCTCCAGCCCCTCAGTATCTCTCTTGTCCTGGGGGGCCCAGAGCTGTCCCCAGCACTGGAGGTGCCTCAGCAGTGCCAGCCCAGGGGACAGACCCTGCCCTGGGGCTGTGTCACACCATGGCTGAGACAGCCCAGGGGCCATTGGCCTCTTGCCCATCTGGGCGCCCCTGGGCTCCTGTCCAGGCATTGGCACCAGAACCTCCAGAGCCAGTGGTTGGGCACAGACTCAGCCATGAGGAGGATGATGATGCAAAACACTTCCTCTGTTTCAGGGATCAAGGAGATTGATTTGATTTGATTTGATTTGATTTGATTTGATTTGATCTGATCTGATTTGATTATTTTATTGTTACCGTCCCCTCTTTGCCCTGCCCATCCCTTCAGCCCTATATGGCCTGTGTCTCACTTCCTCTGTGCTTTCAATTATTGACACAGAAAGGCCATTCCACACAAGGAAGTGAGATGGCCTTTAAACCACAGTTACAAAAAGATGCTACAAGGCCTGGAAAGGAAAGCTGACAGGAACGGTAGTTTCAACAGGCACAGAGATGCATTCCGCATGGCATTGCTGTAAAGCAAGAGTGAAAAGATCTCATGGTGAATGATAACAGAAAAAGAAGATGAAGAAATAGCAGGGAGTTTATAGAAACAGTGTTATATGCAACCACTTGATTTGGCTTCCAACAGAAAGGAATGCTCTTCTGGTTTTGTTTTCCAATCTGATGATAATGACTGTCACTATTATGCAGTGTCCCATTTTCTTTTAATAGCTGCAAAACACAAAGATATTTATTTTACAGCATTGATAAATCCCAAAGAAAATGAAAACACAATTAACCTGAGCTGGTTAATCTCTTATACATCCTAATTCAGTATATTTTCCTCCCTCAGAATGAGCTTGACCCCCACATAATAGCCAGTCATTGCAAAGTCTGTGATGAAGAAATAGACAGATACTTTCAGAGAGAGATAAGTGAATCCTGGAGAGCTGGAATTTGTAAATTCAGTTTTACACTGAACCTTTCACCTAGTGCTCAAAACCCCTCCTTGTAAATGTAAAAAATTATTCTCATAAACAAATAAGAATGCGCACCCCTAAAAAAATCCAGCATATTTTTAGCTAGAAATAAACAGAAGCAGAGCCTGTCTCCAGTTCTGATTCACCGCTTCTTATTCTGCCTTAATGTAAATGACTATCAGGTCTTTGGCATTTATCTTCCACACAGTTCATGATGTGCCTCTCTCTCTCTCTTTTTTTTTTTCTTTTTTTTTTCTTTTTTTTTTTTCCTCTTCCCCTCTTTTTAACCTTGTTTCTAATGGATTTTCTTTACCCTTTTATGCATTGGTGGAGATAAATCAGGACTGAACTTGGACCTGGTCTTCTTCTGTATAGATGATGATTTGTATGATGCAAGCTGGACAAAATCACTTGGAGAAATAGGTAATGTCAGTCAGGAATATAAATCGGAATTTTCTACAGAAGGTGACTGGACTAAGACCATAATTTTCCAAATAGTGTGCTTGTCCTGAAACAGAATACGTATAATCAGATCATGAAACATAATAGCTTTTAGA
Source organism: Argya squamiceps (assembly GCA_037834095.1). Lineage (NCBI taxonomy): Eukaryota > Metazoa > Chordata > Aves > Passeriformes > Leiothrichidae > Argya > Argya squamiceps. The sequence continues at coordinate 70,070,630 of JBBMKD010000115.1, read as the reverse complement.
AGATCATTTTAATGGCTTTTTGGTTGTATGATTTGAGATGTGCACTCCTAAAAACCGCTCTGAGAAAGGAAATAATAAAAAGTATTATTAGAAATGTATTGCTGCAAGTGCTTCCTGCAAGACATATCCAGATAATTTATTTTATAAACCCATGCAATTTTACAGCACTGTAATATCATTAATCAAAATTAACACAATAGCAATTTAAAAGTGTGTATTACACAGAATCACACACAAAATGGGTCAGGCTGGAAGGGACCACAATGGGCCATCTGGTCCCACCTCTCTGATCCAGTAGGATCATCCCAGAGCACAGGATTGTATCCAGACAGTTCTGGAATATCTCCAGTGAGGAAGACTCCACAATCTTTGGTCTCTCCTCCATCTGTGGTCACCCACACACTGAAGATGTTTTACCTCATATTCAGGTGAAATATCATTTCAAGGAAAGTGTTTAAACTTCTGCTTGTTCCTGACACAGGTACACAATTGCTTTTGCAGAATAACAAAAATCTGAATGTTAGATCTTCTCTCTAGTCTGGCCCACAGCTTCCCAGCTTCCCTGTAACACTTCTGGAATTCATATTGCATCATACAATGAAAATACTTCAGTTGATGCAGTTTGGGTGTCTACTGCAGTGTTTGTCTGGAACAAAACTTCAGCTTTCAAATCCTCCTGTAAAATGAAGGATGACATAGACAGACTGAAATGCATGGGGTAGAATTCCAGCCTCCTGTGGTGTGGTACCTTTTTACCAGCTTGAACTGGGCTTTCATGAGAGGTTTAGAGAAACTGGAGGTGCAAGTGCTTAAATATATATGTATATACTATAAAGTCATAAAATATTCTGAGTTCAAAGGGACTCATAGGAACCACTGAAGTCCAGCCCCTGATTCTGCACACGACCACCCCAAGAATATGTCTATGGATGTGTTCGTGTGTGTGTGCATATATATATATGTGTGTATAGAGAAAGAGAGAGAGAGAGAGAAATATATAGATATGTGTTTTAGATTCCATGGGTAAAAAATGATAATTTGAGATAAAGTTTCTTCTCTTGAAGCATAGGTTGACTTGCAGATGTAATACTCTACAACTATGGATGTTCAGCTACAGTAACAGAGACAGTCTACAAAATATTTGCTGAAACTCTTGGTCTTTCCAAGAAGTTCTCCCTATGGCTGTTTCCTTATTCTCTTTTGTCTGGTGTAACCTTCTTCTTTTCCATAAATGTGAGGTGCAGACGTTGCCTTAATCCTCGTGCCTTCCTCAGAATTATCTATTTTCACATCCCCAGCTTGTATTGTAGTGACACAGACCTTGAGAACACTTGAGATCTTGAATGAAATCTTGATTATTTCTTATCATGAGTGTTGCCTTGTTTAAACCTCTGTGATTCAGGCACTAGACTAGGAGGTGATGGGAAAAAAAAAATCTAAACCAGAGAAGGGTTTAACCCCCAATGTTGTAGCCTGGCGGAGAATTGCCTCTGTTTTGGAAGAACATCCACAGTGGGGAGGAGGTTCTTGGTGGTTCCCCTGAAGACACATGTTTCTGTCAAAGAGGAAATCCCACAGCTGCCCATCTTCTGCAAAGCAGGTTGAAATCCTGTTTTATGCTCTGCTATTGACTCAAAGGGATGGCCCACCTGAGTGACAGGTGTCAGTGGGGTCTGCATGGGGTCCCCCAGGCCTGTGCTGCCTGTCACTGCACTGAGCACAATGGGCAGAGTGACAGGCCCTTAACAAGAACAGCTGCAGCAGGCAGCAGTCTAATAAAAGTAATCCTATTTACAGCCTGCCTTGAGATGTTTCTGGGAGTTGAAAAGTTCACCTCTGGCAGTTTCCTGGGTGTGTCACCTTTTCTGCCATTTCCCTTGCATGTAACTCAAAGGTGTGGGGTTTTACTGAATGGGGAATAGAAATAACAAACAAATAAACAAACAAACACAAACAAACAAACAAAAAATAATAAGAAGAAGCCAAAAAACAAACTAAAGAATGCTCCTGAATATGGCATGAGTCTCATCTCCAGGAGTCCCATCTCCATGAGCAGCAGCACATTTTTGTCTCCCTGTCAGAGAGACAAAGCCATTCCTATAAGCCTAATCTACAATATCACATATCCTTTTTATGTGGCTGATATTATTATCTCCTATCCATGGGTATTCGATCCTAACTTAATTAACTTGGCAAGCAGAAGCATTGTGCTATCTCACAGTCACTGTCTGTGATGCTCTCAAACCATCCTACCCAGCTGGGTATCAAGACTTTTTACCTGCCTGCACTTACTTTTGATCTGTGTGGCATACAATAAATCCAGTCAGCAACCCCAGAGAGCCTGGCTCTATATCACCACTTTGAGGAATGGACAGACCACTTTTTTTCCATTTTTTTTCCATTCTTTTCTTTAAAATTAAAAGCCTTCTGTGCTCATCAGATGAACTCAAATAAAGTCTTATTTTTTCACTCTTTGATTGAACACCCCCTTAGAAGATCATAACTTAGGGACTATGAATAACTGCTGGAATGGAATATTAATATTCACACAGCAGTAGATTCAAGTTTCAATTATGTAGCAGTAAAAAAAAAAAAAAGAGAGAGAGAGAAGAATCTGGTCTGACAGTTTGGCACTCTAATGTGAATGAGAAAGACATTGGGATGGATTGACAAGATTTTTAATTAAAGGATAAGGGCACCCTGAACCTGACCTCTTTTTGAGGTTTGAATGATTTCCAAGAAACAGCATCTCCTCTGTTACTTTTCTATCAGTTTTTGTTCATCTTTGCTGTATTCTGATCTGTCACATTTTAAATGGAGAGAGAGAAGTGCTAAAGCATTACAAAGAACCCTCTTATTTTAGAAGACTAGAATCATAAAAATAACATCTTACTATACCCCTCTAGGCTATAGCAAATTAAGAAAACACTCTTTGATAGATTAAGACATCTTGCTACTAAATCACTTGTTGATAAGTTAAAAAAAAAAAAAATTCTTCACTAAACGCACTTAAACAACCAAAATTTGACAGTGGTTGTTTAAAGTAAACATTTTCAATTGCAATACATGCCACCATTACCATTACCATACATAAAAATTACAGCTAAGATAAATATTATGTAAAATTTAGATGGTTTTGGTTCAGAAAAATGCATAATTTTTGCTTAAAAAATCAAGAATAATAAAACCCTGTCATTTTTTATAAATTATCAATATATTTTTGGCTACATAAATATATATCAAAGTATTGTCATCAGAATCCCTTCAATAGCAGCCCTAAGAACCAATGATATGATTTTCCTGGTGGCATCTCTCTTGAATAGTCACTAATCAAACCTGAAGGTCTTATTTCAGGAGAGAGAGAGAGAATGAGAAAAGACTGGAGAAATCTGAACAGCTATCAAGAGGGAGGGGAAGAATTTATTTCAAAATCTTCTGTGGGGTTTTGTTAGAGGACACATTAAAATCAACACTTCTCATTCTCTGTAGGTAATGCTAGCTATGCCTTCCAGATTAATTAACATTAAAATACAAGAGCCATTTTTCTTTTTATTAATTTTTTAGAGAAATTTTTTAGGAAATAGATTTTTAGAGAAATTTTTTAGGAAACAGGTATCGAACTTTAAGTGAAAATGAAGGGCTATGTTTAGATACAGAGCTACTTTGAGATGTTAAATTGTGCTTGATAGATCTACATCTAATTGTAGGAAGCAGAAGAGAAAATTCAGTCTGTCTTCTTAAGAACTCATTATAAATTCGCTCTTTAAACTTTTGATACCACAACAGTTTTCTAAAGTAATACTTTTAACTGAACTTAACTTTTATGTGTTCAGATTTGACATGAAGATGTACATGTAACCTTATTTCAAATTATAACTATTAATTCCTGAAATGGAATAATTTGATTGTAAAGCTCAAATATGATTTCAAATATTGCAATATGCATCTGATGTAAGCCAGGCATTTCCTTAAGATGCTTCTAGTTAAAACTACAATGATCTTCTAAATATTAAAAATAAGAATGGTCTTGTGAAGAATTGGAGAACTCTCATTTTGTTGAATGACCAAAACAGGGAATATATGTTCTAAAAACAGAAAGAAAAGATGATTGAAATAGTGTATTCAAAACTGGGCTATTCTAATAAAAATGGGTTTGAACCAAACTCCAGGCAAAAAACTATTCACACATCTGTCACTTTAGAATTTATGCATTAAAAATGCAAAATCAAACTTTCCTGATAGCATCAAAAATTTATGGAAAGAGATACTTAACAACTTCTAAGAGACTTTTATCTTTATTACAACATCTATTGGCTGAAAACTACAGATTAGGATGTGTGCTGTGAGTTCACTGCCACTCATGTCTTCCACCTAAATTGGGATGAACTAGGAATAACTGTGAATTACCCAGAGGTGATAATGATGCTAAAACTGAAACAGATGAAGCTAGTCCTTTTTAATTTTACCCCTTTAAAATTTTTATTTATTCCCAAAATTGATTATTTTTGAAAATTATTATTGTTATTGTTGTTGTTGTCATCATTGTTGTTGTTTGAAACTATGGACCAAATCATCTTGGTTGTATTTACTTCAAGGTATCTAAAAGTAGTTAAGTTTCTTTCAATAGTGAATATTCAAATATAAATGTTGTCAAAATTCCTTCTTCCTATTCTAATATGTCTGAGGATACAAAAAATACCATGAAGGTCTTGATAGCTCTCATTTAAGAACAGTCAGAACCTGAGTAGTAACCTTAGGTCACACTTAAGGGGTGGCATGTCTCTTAACAGGGAGCTCTGCCAAATGTCCATTTCCCTCTTCAAGTGTCTTTTTTTTTTTTTGATAACACCTGTGTTGTACCTGCCAGCAATGTCTAATCCAGAAGTTACGTCTAATGATACTAAGCAAGAATCTGTGAAAAAGTAAATCCTGCTCTTACAGGGAATCTTTCACCTGGGACACAGATGAAAGTACCTCAATTGCAAACACCTTGAGGAAGGTCCTTGAAGAAATTGTTGAAGACTCCCCCTTTCTTTAACCTTCAGGTGAGGTGAATCTTACTTAGATGTACAGTTAGGTGAGGAAGGAAATAATCTGTAAGAACTTTTAGTTAGAATCCTTCATGTGTGCCTAATTTGGAGGATGAGATGCTCCCCTAACCAGATGAATGAAAGATTTTTATTTTTTTTCCCCCCATCAATCCCTCAGCTGGAATAAGTTGCCTTTTCAGCTAATTTAGTTTAGTTTGTAGCCTGAAGAGGAATGAAGATGAGTAGTTGAATAAAGTTGCTCCTTTCCATTCAGCCCAGCTGAAAACCTATCCCACACCCAATTGCTGCAGGTTTCTCCTCAGATCTGTGTTGTACATGGGACATCAGCTCTCTCAGCTCACATCTCTGCATCAGGTACTGGGACAGCTGGGCTGGATTGAGTCATCACAAACCTGGAACCAGAGGTAATTTCAAAACACAGTGACAATTCCACCACACTCCCTGCTCTAAGTTAGGTGTGCATGATCTGCTGGGGACGCACAAGTTGTGCAGTTGTGAGATGCTTCCCTCTCTGCCTTGCTCTGTCTGAGATAAAGACCTGCCCCAGGGATCTTGGAAATGTTCCTCACACAAACTCACTGTGCTGCCTGCACCTGAGAAAGCCCAGTGAGTGCTGGATTAGGGCCCAGCAGTCACCAGGGAAGCCCTGAATTTGACTGCCATTACCTCATACCAGTGAGGATGGGGTAAGTCTGGCAGCTGATTTCCTACAGCCTTCCTCATTTAATCTTTTCCTAGTAAGAAACAAATCCAAAAATACTCCCTATTTGTTCACATTCCCCCAAACAATAGCTGGCATAGATTTCTTTGGCTCACAGATTTCTCCTTACAGCCATGGTTTTCACCCACACATAATTTTAGAAGTGGAAAGAAGAAAATGCAAAGAAGGAAACTCAACTCTGCTGCATCTAATACAGTAATGATCTAGTCTCTCCCTTGCTGCACTGGAGAAAATTAGTGTCATGGTGATGAAATCCAGCTATATCACAATTTCAAGTGATGCACTAGTAACCATGGCAACAAGGTATTCCCTTCCAGTAAATGCCTGTAATGGTGCTTTTAAGATTGTACATCAAAGCCAAAGCATGGCGTTGAATCACCCTGGAGCAAGTACTGACTTCAAAGCAAAGAGGTCAGAACAATGGGTTATTCATAAACAGAAAATAATTCTTTTCCAATTTGCAAGTTTTTTGGGTTTTTTTTATGAGGTGCTCTGAAATAAAAGCTGGAGGAATTTAGTGGATTTTGCACTATATTTGTGTCTTCTGGGATTACTACAGGAGCTCCCACAGTCTCCTTGGCTTCCTACACAGCTTCTGCTACTCTCCATGGGCTGGTGATCATTGCTGTGTCTCTGAGCTCTGTAGGAGGCAGTATGAATTACTCTGAAAACGGGGTGTGCCAAACTTATAGAAATAGATGGTTGAAATCTTTTAGTCTGGTTAGTATCCCTCTACACTTGTTGTGAAATTTTAGCAGTAAATTGAAAAGCTAGGTGGTGAAAAGATATGTAGAAAGGAAAAAAATAGTCCTTAAAATGGCTTTGAAATAAAACAAAAATGTTAATGTCTGAGGAATATTAATGTTTTTCAAGGCATATTAAACCTATTGCTAATTAATCATGGAATCATTAGGGTTGGAAAAGACCTCTAAGTCTCCAACCACTGCCCCAGCACTACCAAGCTGACCACTAAACCACACCCCTAAGTGCCACATCTTTTAGATACCTTCAGAAATGGTGATTCTACCCTGCTCTGTTCCAGTGCTTGACCACACTAATAGGAAAGAAATTTTACCTATTATCCAACCTAAACCTCCCCTGGCACAGCCTGAGGCCATTTCCTCTCCTCCTGTCCCTGTTCCCTCCCCCACTGTCCCCTCCTGTCAGGGAGTTGTGCAGAGCCAGAAGGTCCCCCCTGAGCCTCTTTTTCCCCAGGCCAAATCCCTCTCCCAGACCTCAGCCACTTATGAGTCTTGTGCTCCAGAGCCTTCCCCAGCTTCATTATCCTCCTCTGGACATGCTCCAGCAAGTTTCACAAAGCTAAAAAACTGACTGAAGAAAATTTCCTTGATACAGAGGAGAATTTTTACATCATTTATCAGTGAAGCCAACCATCTTTCCTAAAACCTGGAGCTCTGTGTTTTTCATTTGGAAGATGATTTCCATTAAATACGATTTCAAGACTGAATTTTCCCTGAAATATTTTATTTTCACTTCTATATGTTTACAATGGAGAGTCCTTTACTATGTGGTGAGTGTTTTGTCTAGGTCAGGACACTGATGCTTAGGAGGATTTTAATTAGCAGTAACTATGGAGAATCTAATGTGCTGTCATTTGGTAACATTTGGCTGAATATTTGAAATGTCTTACTAAGAGGTCAGAGTTTTTTTAAATTATTGAATTCCTTAAGTGGTAGATTCTGCAAATACAGAGATTTTTCCTTTAGCTCTGTGCATATTTCTGTGTATGTAATATACATGTATGTATATTTCTGTGTATGTATGCGCATATTTCTGTGTATGTAATATACGTGTGTGTGTAAGAGAAAACCTAACACAATTCAGAGTTAGGAGCATTTGAGTAATTGAAGGACTTAGTCATTTTGTTTTAATGTCTTGAGCATGAATTTTAACATTTCTTCCAACATTGATACAAAGAAACTAAATAATTTTTGAGAACCTAAAAATGTTTAGTAATAGAGGCTAATATACTATTGACATATGCTTCTTATCAATCTGCTGAAGAGAAAAAAAATTAAACTAGTCATATCTTGACAAAGATTGTTTTCTTTCTTTGTGTTGATCATGACACTATTAGGACGAAAGAAGGGATGATATCAGATTTGGCACATGTAGGAAAATAGTTAAAAATCATAGACAAAAAAAAAGGTCAAAGAAAGAAAGACAGTAGCAACAATAGACTTGAACAGAAATCTGAAGCTACATAAACTTTAGAGGATGAAAGAATATAAAATTAAGTTAGAATGATGTACACTTTGTTGATGAACGTAAGATGGAACTCTCTAACAGGAATATCTTGTACAATCTCAGAAGGTCTTGAAAGTCAATGAATTCAAATGAAGTGACATGAAAAACCTGCAGCTCAAAATGCATGAAGAACAAGTGCTAGGACTCATCCACTCACTGGTCATGCCAAGCAGATGAAATCTTTCCTTCAGCTTTTCGGTGACTTCTCTCCTTATTCAGCACCACCCTCTCAACTCCTTGCCGTCAACTCTCACAGCCCATCTACTGCATTTCACTGATGCCAAAAGCTCAGAGTGAGGGTTCTGTTCACTGCTGACTAATTTCATCAGGTTTCTGTTCAGTTTTTCTTGCATGTGTGTGTTTTTCTTAACTAGATGAGATGAGATGGCAATTGATTTTTTCCAAAGGTTAATACTCCTCACCGCTAAGTCGCCAAACCTATTTAAACAAAAATAAAAATAATGCACCATTCTAGCCATTCAACCAATCTTTTTCAAGGTGGCAAATTACACAGTGGTAATACAGAAATCCATCTTAGTAAAACTTTCATTCAAAGCCTGTAATGTGTTACTCAGTACTACTCAAAATTGTGGTTGTTTTGACCATAAGAAGGCTGATAACCATGGTCAAATAATTGTGCACTTATGCTGCTGTTTGTCTGCTTCTCATTTGAGAAACGCAGCTTAATTAGAATTCCAATTTGTTTCACAGAAAAAGCTGCCAAGTGCAAGATCTGACATTCAAAACAAAATCAATACTTTTGTAGAACATTTAAGCATCTTGGGTAATATCACAGGACTGAAGTAATTTGTGTCGTGTAGTAAAGCTCTAATTAAAGATGCGTCAGGAGTAAGAATTGTATTTCTTCATTATTTAGCCTGTGCTTTACTGCTTGGTTCATACGAGGGTATTGATTAAATGTTAATGTTTATTATGGCTCCCCCCTCCAATCATGAGTGTGAGAAATGAAAGTTAGGGTAGATGAAAAATATTCACTGCTTGTCAGGTATAAGAGACACTCAAGGTCAGATGCAGATAAAGAGAAGCAAGGAAATAGAAGGGTTTTGTTTAGTTAGTGGTGAGCTACAGATTAATCTCTAATTATTTTTTTCTTTTCTCCAAGAAATATGTCTGAACGTCTGTTAAGGGAATAAAGTATCACTACAGTTCTTACCAGTTTAAAAAATGTTAGATCCGATGAGCTCATAATATATGTATCTAAAATTTCTTTAGCCTATGAACTAACTCCTTAAGGTCAAATTATGAAAGTTCATATGGATGACAAGATACATCACTCTATATATTAATGTATTTATCCCAGAGAAGTAATTAATGATTTGAACAGTAATTTGATATTTACTAAAAGGGGTGGCAGAAATTTACAAAAAACATCATATTTGCCACCTCTCTGCCTTGACAAGGATATCTGCCAAAACTTAAGCACTACCATTGCAGGAGACTTTTTCAGTAACAACCTTGAAGCTCCAGCAATTACTTTGTTGTTAAAAACATTTTCTTTATGTTTTCTGTGTCATATAAACTCTATTTTTCATGTATTCTAGCTTGGACATGGGACATTTACTATTCCCTTTCTCTGTACAGAATTTTTTAATGTGTTCGAAGCTATTTAACCTGTTTTTATCAAGCACTTGCTGAAATCTTTCTCTCAGTCATGAGTTAGTACCCCTTGATAATCTGAGGTCTATATGTTAGAGAGATCTATATGAGGCCTGTATGTTGCCAAACGGAGGTAGGTAAACCCATCATAAAAAAAAATTTGAATCTTAAGTGTAATTAAGGGCAGATGGATGAAGCTGGGCTTAAGCATTTTGTTTTAAAAAGCTTTAAAGACTTTATTCCATGTGGCAATGAAATTCTGAAGAGGTAAAGGTAGAAATAGTACAGAAAGTAGAGTTACATGGGTCATCCTCTGGTTTTCTGTGGCTGAAAGACAAGAAATGAATAAGTAAGCCCCAGGGCTTCTTAAGTAATTTTGAAGAGGTCAGGTATCAACTTTGGAGATAAGACCATTTGATTCAAAATGAACGAAACGGCTATTTCAGTGGGAAGAATTGAAGAGGATAAACACACTGTTAGCAGTAGAAGAGAGAAAAAAAACCACAAAAAAAAGACAAAAAACCCAAAAAACCAAACAAAAAAATAAAGAAAAACCAAACAAAACCAAAACAAAACAAAATAAAAAAAAACACAAAAAAACCCCCACAAAACAACAACAACACAAACAACAACAACAACAAAAACCACCAGAGTTTCTTTATTGGGGTTTTAACAAAGTTGAGAGCCTGAAGTCTTACCACCTCTGGTTAACATGGAAGAATATGGAAAGAAATAACTACCGGACAATTAGTCCTCTGCTCACTGTTTTCTACCTGTCTACACCCATATCAGAATATATAAAGCTATGTCTGAATTGTAAATAATTAAAGATTTTATTCATAAGCCTTCACTCTGATGTCTTCTACAAGCCAGATAGCCCAGGCAATGCTGTTTGGTCTCAAGCTTCAAGTGTGCAGAATCTTCCTCAGGTCATAGAGTCACAGAATCAAAGAATCATAGAAAACAGAATTAAAGACTCATAGAATCATAGAATGGTTTGGGTTGGAACAGGCATTAAAGCTCAACCAGTTTCAAATCCCTGTCATGGACAGGTAAACCTTCCTCTACCTCAGGTAGCTCCAAGTCCTGTCCAACCTGGCTTTAGATACTTCCAAGCCACAGCTTTTCCAGGCACCCTCACTACCCTCCTAGTAAAGAATTTCTTCCTAACATGTAACCTAATTTTCCCCTCTTTCAATTTTCACCCATTATTCCTTGTCCTGTCACTACAGCTCCTGATGCAGAGTCCTTCTCTGGCTAACCTCTAGGCCCCCCTCACATGCTGGAGGGTGCTGTGAGGTCTCCACGCTCCTTCTCTTCTCCAGGATGAAAAGCCACAACTTTCTCATCCGGTCTTCATATGGATTGTGCCTTCAGTCCCTTTACCAGCCTCACAGCCTCCTCTAGACTTGCTCCAACAGTTCCATGTCCTCCTTATCTTGGGGGAAGTAGAACTGCATGCATTATTCCAGGTGGGAATACTGGTAATACCAGAGGAGAGGGGGAGAACCCCTTCCTCAACCAGCTTCAGATCAAAGATCCTCTGAGATCAGCTAGTGCCCTCTCTATGTTTTGGATACCTGAGAATATCTCAAATGGCCTCAAGTCCCCTAAGTGTGGGCAACAAAAAGAAATATAAAACCAGAGGAAGACTCTGCATCCTTTAGGAGATGCCCACACAAGAGTCAAAGGGCTGGTGAGGAGGTTAATGTCCAGTCCCAAAAGCAGTGTTGCTGTATTAGCATAACAACGAGAATAATTGACTTTGCAGTTACCTCTGGGATTTCTGCACTGGGGTGGACATACATCTTGTAGGGCTGAGATGTCAAAGAAGACTTGACAGAAATATCTAGCAACATATTTGTAATATGTGGAACAGGAAAATTTCTGGAACACATGTATTTGTACACATCATAATGATGTTTGAAGACATGGAATCCTTCAGAGAGGAATCTGTCCTAGGTCTAAAATCAGAGTCCTTCAAAATTCAGAAAACATTACTTAAAAAAAAAAAAAAAAGTTGACACTGAAGATTTCAAAAATTTCAATTTTCTGGAATTCGCTTGTATTTCCTGTGTCATTTGCTCTGGGGTGACCCTGTTTAAACTGGAAAGTTGAACCAGGTGACACCATTGTGGTCCCGTCCAACCTGACCCCTTCTGTGATTCTGGGTTTCAACAAAGTTCAAGGATATTAATGCAAGAGTTAAGTGCATATCTTTTGTTCTACAGACCCAGTGGGGAGAAATCTTCCTAAGCTGTCTCCACAGCTCCTTGTTCAGTGGTGTTCTACTTCAGCACCGTTTTTTCCTAATTGGATTGCAATAAAAATGCTAAATCCAAGTATTTATACAGCTTCCATTCTATGATGGATCTTGATTTCTTTTACTTTCCTTTTAAATGTAATGATAATAAAGAATATAGATGAAATTTTCTTTAATATCTTTAAAGAAATCTATCCTTCTAAAGAAAGCTATCCTTAAAAGCTGTGTATTTAGGGAAAGTGCATTTTTTAAGAAAGGTGTTCTATCAAAAGAGGAATCTCAGAAAAAGACAATTTTACTTCTAAGTAACTGGGCAAATGGTGATAAAGACTGCTGTTCTCTCAAAGGAAGAATGGATAAAAAGTGGAATAACACTAAGATTTTTTTGCTGGAAGAGATAATATTTAATAATAAAATCAGATAATATGGAGCTTTGGCAGTTTGATTTTTAGGGTTTTTAGTAAGAGACAAAATTTTATAAGACAGAATAATATAGAACAGCTTTCTGGAATATATTTGCTGATAATGGAAATAAGGCTGGCCTATTCACTGAGGTTATACACTGAGCAGTTCTTTGCTGTATTAAAAATTACTGAGTCTTTCAGAAGTAAGCTAGTGCAGTATATGTAAGCATTCAGGTTCTGTTAGCCATTAAACTAAATAGAATACTATTTCATGCATGATTTAGCTCAGTGAGATAGAGAATGCAGCAATGGGCTTGAAGAGGTAATGGGTAAGAGTGGAAGTTTATATAAATAAATGTTTCCTTTTTGTTGCATGGTATTTACCTGTGATTTCAAATGCCTTATTAAGAAATATTTATAGATTCCCCATTGATGTGATCCAGAAATGTTAACAGATTGATCTTCCCTCAATGTTGATAGCACAGCTATTTGTAGCCCTGATGGGAGGAAAGAAACAGCTATTAATTGGCCACTGATGAATGCAAATTCTTTCTTACAGTGAATTGATTGTTTCTCTGAAAACACTTGATTTGGACATCCGGACTGGCAGTGTATTACATCAAATAAAAAATGTGATTTACTTGAAGTTAGCTGTCATGTCTACATTTTATTGATATCTCTTTACTGATACCTCTCAAGTGTGGGATTCATTGAATGCAAGTGTAATGGGGCTGATTTGATGCTACAGGAAGGGGATAACTCGTGCTGAACCATTTTGTGGATCTAGATGAAGCCTACCAGTTGTAGGTTGAAAATCCATAGGTTTTTATGCTCCTCACCTAGATTGTGATTTTCCTCTTTTTTTTCCAATTTCTCCCCTTTTCTACCATTGAGCTTGAAAGGAAACCTGTTCTGCTCAGTGGTTATGGAATAATACACAACTAACCTGTCACAAAGAAATTTCTAAATTTCACTCAACTTGCATGCTTAATTTGTCCTTCAGCCAGTATTCCTTACCATTTTCCTCTCTTCTGGTGAAAAACCAAACTAAACCAAACCAACAACAACAACAAAAAAACCCCTTTGGATCCCTAAGTATACATATATTGCTTGTGAATGTTGTTTTCTGTTTGTTCATATTAGAAGTAATTCGAACACATTCAAATTTTTTCCTGATGATCATGAACTTCAATAGATGTTTAATTTCTCCTGAGTGACCATAATAACCTTACCAAGCAGTTATCTTGTGAGGGGACGGAAAAACAGTTTTTAAGACATTTTTGCACTCTCAGCTCTGCAAGAGCTATTGCATCAAGAACAGTTTGTAAAGATAGAACATATTTAAATTTAAAGTAGCTATAGGCTAGCATATAACTCACTAGGTCAGCTGCCAGAAATTCCCCAGGTTGATGAATTGAGAGGTTTAGTGTCAAGTGAGCTGTGCTATGTCCCTTTTTCTGGCATCAATATCTAAGATAATGGTTTAGAGTAAGGTTAGAAACACCCATGTGAATTGCACAGGCAGTTTCTGGAGAGCTGGGGACATGCAGCTGAGCCTGGGGATTTTAGTGAAAGTTATGCCATGCTAATTCATTCTTCAGGGTCAGGCAAGGAGGTGAGTAAAATCCACATGTAGCAATTGCTCTAAATACTCACAGGAAATCACTCCTGTGTTGAACAGCCTGGCTGCAATTTTAAAAGCACAAATATCTTTCTGGAGTTACATTCAAATAAGGCATATTGATGTTCAGCAGCAGTAAAAAGGGCTTAGCAGGAATACTTTTAGAATTTCATGTGACTGACTTTGTATTATAACACTTTTAAATCATCTCAAAAATGGAATTTTGAAGTATACTATAAAGAATCCTTAACAAGAAAGCTTTAATGTATTATACATTTGATGTATTAAAAGTAAGCTCCAGTGTCTTTCCTTGAAAATTCAGAATATCCCAGAGAAATATTCAACATGTCACCTAAAAGTTTCTCAAAGTACACCAAAACTATGAAACATCACAGTTAACAGAAATATTTCTCTTCGATATCTGAGTCACAGAGATTTTTTTTCCTTTTTAAACTATTTTTACAACAGAAATCTTTATCTGAACCCTATACCTTCTGTAGCAGAAAACTCTATTCATAAATGTTATGTCAATCTCTTCTTAACTCTTGAAGACCTTCTCTAGTGAAACATTTCTGCCCAATTAATCCTAATTCACTCCAATAGACATTGGAACTGAAAATGCCTGTAGAGATATTGGTGTCCAGTGCATTTCTTCTGTTGTTGTACAAGACTGTGTTGCTGAAATTTGTCAGCATCTTCGATCCTTGTTTTCAGTTCATGGATATACTTAACTGTATTTACAGCAAAAACCTTTCCATTCCCTTTAAAAGCTTAGCCCAGCAGTACTCTATCTTTGTGTACATTGCATAATTTATAGCTTAATGGGATTGGCATGATTTGCTCTCATTTCCTTTTGTACTTGAGGCATTAACCAATCATTTAAACCAAACTTCCATACAGCATTCCCGCACCTTACAAAGCAGCAATGCATTTGAAGATAGTCCTACAAAGTGGAAGAAAATATGATTAGTTGGTCTTGAGAGAACATTTAAATGAGAAAAATGAGGAGTTTTTTATTTCTTTAGAGAGGCTAATCTACAAATAAATGACTGAAAAAAGAGAGAAAATATTCAGCGTGTGGTTTCTGGGTAGTTCCTTAAATATGTATGAACTGTCAGCATAAGATCACTCTGTGATAACTGAAGGAGAATGAGAAAGACAATAGGACAAGAAGAAAATTAATTTCAGAGTTTATGGAATGGTAACATCCAGAACTGTGGTGGTCCTGCAGCACTGACTTTCTTATATCACTTACAGATCTGTGTGAGAGCTGTGTAGGAATGGGACATAAATTTAAATCCATTAAAGAGTGTGCTCTGGAAAAGGAGGAAGACCAGACTAGCAGGACATTTAAAGATCATCTATTAATCTTAATCTCTGCTTACAAAGAAGTACCACTTCGGAACCACTAGCCTTTTATAGGGAGAGGAAAGTTTTCCAGTTATCAGTAGAAGCAAAGGACTGGAGACTGGATTCTGAGCAGGTGCGAATATCTAAAACATTCTCTAGACATGTTAGCTCAAAAATAAATGAGTTTTTAAAAATCAGCAAAGTACTACAATTATTTTTAATGCTGATCAATTTGCACTCTTACAAAGGTTGCTTAATGTGCAGCAAGAGTATTTATTATCTGATAAATCAGTTTCATTCCCTGGCTTTATTTCTTATATTGTGCCTCCTTCCTGTTTTTACACACCAAAACACTTGCAGTAACCTTTTACCATTGTTCTTGTAAACTTCTGGGCAGAGAACACCTTGCTGTTCAGAGCTGAGCAGTATCTGTTACCAGAGGGCAGGGTGACTGCTCTGATATTTGCTTTGCACTGTCTGCATACCTGCTTAGGAAAAATGAAAATGCCATATGTGTAAACCCAGGACCTTATTGTGATTATAACTGAAGTTTCAACAGACTAATGTGAATTCTTAGTAGTCCAGGCAGGATTTAGCAGTAAGGAATAACACTGTAGAATTAGTCCTAATATGAATAAAACTACCTTTTCCATACCAACTGTATTAAGTTCAACAAGGGCAAATGCCGGCTTCTGCACCTGGGGTGGGGCAAGTCTGGCTGTATGGACAGGCTGGGGAATGAGATGCTGGAAAGCAGCGCCAGGGAAAGGGACCTCGGGGTCCTGGGTCAGTGGCAAGTTGAGCATGAGCCAGCAGTGCCCTGGCAGCCAGGAGGGACATCCCTGTCCTGGGGGCATCAGGCCCAGCATTGCCAGCCAGGCAAGGGACGGGATTGTCCTGCTCTCCTCTGAGCTGGGGCAGCCTCACCTTGAGTGCTGGGGACAGTTTTGGGTGCCTCAATATAAGAAAGGTCTTAAGGCATTAGAGACCCCAAAGAAGGGCTGTGAGGATGGTGAAGGGCCTTGAGGGGAAGCTGTGTGAGGAGTGGCTGAGGGCACTGGGCCTGTTCAGCTGGAGAAGAGGTGACTGAGGGGAGACCTCAGTGCAAGTTGTGAAGTGAAGTTGCAGCTTCCTTGTGAGGGAAGAGCAAGGCAGGCACTGCTCTCTGCTCTGTGGTGACAGCAGCAGGACCCCAAGGGAAAGGGCTGGAGTTATGTCAGGGGAGCTTTAGGCTGGATATCAGGAAAAGGTTCTTCCCCCAGAGGGTGTTTGGCATTGGAACAGGCTCCCCAGAGAACGGGCACAGCACCAATCCTGACAGACTTCCAAGAGTGTCTGGACAATCCTCTCAGGAACATGGTGGGATTGTTGGGATTCCTGGACAGGACTGGGATTTGTACTCCATGATCTCTGGGTCTCTTCCAACTCTGGATATTCTATCATACTATGAATTCAGGATCTAGTTAAAAAAACCACAGAAACTATAACTGCAGCACACAAAGACAAAATAAAACAAATTAGACAGTGGCCTGTTGTTAGAAAGAACTGTTTCAGCTTAAGTATCTAAGAAAAACCTCCAGGCAAGAGAACACAAATTCAGACAAAGTGAGCCAGACCAGCCTTGCTCCTGAGGTTCTGCAAACCCACTACAAAGCCTATTACGAGCAGTAGCAATATTGTGTTTATTGGACTACAGTGCTGCAAAGTGATATTCACAATAACTCCATGAACTACTTTATTAGATCCAGGTTGCAGGAGGACAGTCACAAAAATTGCAGTCCAAAGTTGAAAAATTTTTATGACTTCTGAAGTAGACATGAAAAAGCCTGGGAACACCCATCTGAAAGATAAAAAAAAGGTAAAACTGGAGCCCCATAACCTGATAAAGATGACCTGATCAAGGATGTTTTCCACTGCTATCCCATGATCAATTCTTTCTGGGGCAGAATTTCTTCTCTGGACTGTGATTGCCTGCAGAATCTTCCAGGCTTTTGCCTAGAGATTTCTATTCTTGGGCAGCTTTTTTCACGTAGCTGCTGCCTCAGGGACACTGTGAGGATAAGTTTATTAAGGCTTGTAAAGCATTCACATGGTATAATACGAAAGGCCATATATAAGTCTTACCAAATAATGCAAGCAGGATATATTAGGCCTATGAAATCGTCTCTCAGAAATACATCTGTGAGACAAGAGCTTGTGTTTCCCTGAAATGCTCAGCATTAAAATTCGCTACTGTATAACCAGTTCTGCACACTGACAATTGAGAAGTTAAATGCTTTGGGGAGAGCATCGTAACTAACCAGTGAATCACTTATTTGCAAATAGTTTCTTCCTCTTGAGTAGCTGCAATTTTGATTGATCTGAGACTCTCCATCAGACAGTGAGATAAACCTACAATCATTATATATTTCTTCAAAGCCTGTCAAAGCCAATGAATCTCTTAATTGACTTCCATGGGCTTTGGAATAGCCTCCACCTGTGTAATCTCTAGAAGGTGTACAGAGACACACTTTGCAACCTTTTTTTGCCTCTATTTCTCATCAACAAGAAAGAGGACAATCACTGAGAAACTTTTTACTTTTTCATTATACACGAACTCAACTGAGATGCAATGTTGTGTGCGGAATATTGGAGACAGAAGTGGTGATGAAAACATGGCAGTGGCAGAACAGTTCCAGTGTGAATTATCAAAGATAGAACAGATTTGATGAAGGTGAGGAACAAATAATTTTAAAGGAAACGTGCAACTTTAGATGCACATGCACACTACTCAAAGAGGTAATTCCAGATGTGACACAAAGGACGCTGCACAGTGGAAAGACTGACTTTTCAAATTAATTATCTTTACCTGATCTAAGAATCTCAGAAAGGTTATTTCTGTCCCTGCATCCCCTCATTGCTTTGCTTTGAGACATATTTTATCCTTTTCTTGTAAGATTATTTTTGGGGTTTTGTTTGTTGGTTTGTTTGCTTTCAGGTGTCATATTTTTTCCACTTTTTTTCTGAAGTTTTGTAGGCATTTTTTCCATGAAATAGGGAATTTCAAAGGAAATTACTGCTTGATATTAAAATATCTGAATAATAGAAGGTGTTTACAGAATATATTACAAGATGTGAAAATATTAGACGGGAAAATTATAAAAAAAGAAAAAAAGATCCTGGGACTGATGCAGCTTATAAAAAGTTATATTCTTTGGAAATCAAGTAGATGGACTCATGCCATCATGCAGAATGAATGGATCAGGGCCGTGATAGAAAATTTATTTGCTTGAAAAAGAAAGAAGCTTAGATGTATAGATAATCTTTAACCTCATAAACCTTGAAAGAATATTTTGAAACCTCATTTCCTTCTTCCTTTGTATTCATAGGACATTTGAAGGGGCTATTTAGTGCTGATCATTGTTTCATTCTTTGAAATTAAACCTTATATTTTCAGTATTACTTGCCATTATTGGACAGGACAGACTTTCTTGGGACCAATACAGGCGATAGTTGAAGTCTAAAATTTTTGCAGGTGTGGAAGAAATTAACCCTGTGAGCTAATTTATAACTTCTGAGGGATTCTACTCATGGATCTCATTTGATACAAATAAGAAGGAAGAATTTTTCACGAAATCTCACAGAATATGCTGCTGGCAGATCTGGCAGGCATTAGTAATGAAAAGAAGAAGTTATCTAAGATATTAGGTGTTTATTAGTCTTGGAGCTGTAAGATCCAGCTATATTAACTCCTGCTGGTGACCACTACTAATTATGTTATTACCTAATTCAAGTAGCACCACAGAAACTGCTCCTATCAGGCATTTTCTGATATGCAGTGTGGTGAACAGTTTATTTAATTGATTAATAATAAGGTATTCAGAGCAGTTTCAGTTTTAATTTTAGTTGGTCATGTCTAATCATTACTAGACTTAATAAAAGATGGACTTTGTAATGGGAAAGAAAAAGCTTTGAAAACTGGAACCTCAATAAAAATATATCAGTACAATTAGGTCAACTTCTGAATCTTCAGTGATAATTGAAGTGTTCTAAAGTTAACAGTGCTAAAGCAGTATGAAGAAGAAGACAGTGCAGGAAAAGGGGCTCTGAATTTCTTTAAAGTATTATTAGCTCTTTTGTGGGGATGGCTGAGGAAGAGGCAGAAAGCATCAATCAAAACCCTTGTATTTTGAGGTTATGGAGATCAAATGAAATCAAGTGATACTTCTAAAAGAGATCCTATGGGTTAAGAAGCTCCTGGCAGAGTACTATTTTGTAATAACTATGTGTGAGGTTGTAGACAAGATAAGCCCCACCCACAGCTTTTTTAGAATGTTTGTTTTTAACCAACTATTCAATCATACAGTCTAGACACAGGTTAGCTGGCATGAGAAACACTCCCTTTCATGTTGGACCA
This sequence comes from Argya squamiceps, assembly GCA_037834095.1. Classification (NCBI taxonomy): domain Eukaryota; kingdom Metazoa; phylum Chordata; class Aves; order Passeriformes; family Leiothrichidae; genus Argya; species Argya squamiceps. The sequence continues at coordinate 70,050,939 of JBBMKD010000115.1, read as the reverse complement.
ACTGATTTACTCATAATAATTTGTTCATACCTTAATATTCTAGAAAGTACTGAGATGTGAAAGATCTGAAGGAGTTATTTTATTTTTGTCCCCCCCAGGAAGTTACACACTGAAGCACGCAAGACCATTCCTCATATTTCATACTTTTGTTGCATGTATACCCAAATCTTCTAATCTCAAAGGAAGGTGTAAATTTAACTGAAATGCTTTTGCTATGCATCCAAACAAAGGATTTACAACTGTTTTGTATTCAGTACTCAGTAATTATGAAATGATTCTGCATTCAGTTCCACTATTATTCTGTTGTTTATGAGTGCACATTGTTATTTAAATCCATTGTCTTTGGAGGCATAAGTTCAAAGATACTGTTACCTTTGGAGAAAATCTCTCTGTTCAGCATTTGAAGGAAAATATCTCCATAGTTTAAAGTTCTCAGCTCCTATACAGATTGTTTACGTCATGCATTCTCAAATAATTTGTCAGAAGTTTTGAGCAAACAATTCATTACATGTTCTCCTATTTATTTAGAAGAGCAGGCTAATTATGAGTTGCTGACTTATAATTCACTTTATCTGATTACATTCTCCATCTCTTAATTGCTTAGCACTTATGTCATGCTCAGGCTCCACATCAGCTAATAGAACCTCGTTAACCACTTTCCCCCCTTTCCATCCTTTGATGCAATCCACAGATATCCACTAGTCCTGCAAAATATCCACAAAATGTTCATTGAATTTGCTTAGCATTTTGTCCACAACCTAAGGCTCCTTCTGTTGCAGTGGTCACTCAGGACAGGAGGTGTGGTGTGTTGTGTGGGGCTCTTGGGCACCAAAGCCAGGCTCAGCCTGGGTCATTGTTGCACTTGCACTGCTTAAAAATTAAGCCTTCACCTCCACTGATTTGGGTGCCTGGTGTTACAGCATTTCCTACAGCATGCAACTCAAATCCTGGGTTACAGGATTACCCTATCCTGGTAAAAGATAGGGTTACAAAAATTTTAAACTGTTTCCATTACAATCTCCACCCCTCACTTTAGACCAGACATCTGGTTTAATATTCCAAACATCTCTCCCTTTAAACCTGCTCTGGCCTGAACTAGTCCACAGACTGCAGACCCTTAAAGTTGTTCCTGCTCCAAGCAGGGTCTTATCTATGAGTCACAGTCTCGTCAGGGTTTTACTTGAGGCTCACATGTCCCAGAATGGCCTAATCCATGGGCCACAGGTGGCTTGGGGTGTCCTGCTCCCACCTGAGCTCACCCACAGCTTACAGCACTTCCACTCAAGCTCACACTGGGGTTCCATCCAGTCCAGCACAGACACAGCAGAGGTGCCCTGGCCATCTGCCAGCCCAGGCACATCACACTGCTGCTATCAGAACATTCCCAGGCACAGCAGAGAAAGGGGACGAGCAGCACGGCTCTACAGTGAGCAGTGAGAGCAGAAAGCAGCCACTAACAAGCACAAGACTGGCAAACAGGAAGGAAGCTGCATGGCAAGCACGGGAGCCTGCCAACTGATCCCTAAACAGCACTAGCAGATATAAATTCTATTCAGCACTTCTCAATCACATCTGTCATTACCTCAGACACTTTTGGGGCACCAAAAAGAACTGTCGTGGTTTAATCCCAGCCAGCAACTAAACACCACACAGTTTTTGCCCCCCTCCTCCTTCAAATGGGAAGGGGCTGAAAAATATCAGAAAAAAAAAAAAAGTAAAATTTGTGGGTTGAGAAAGGCAGTTTAACAGGACAGAAAAAGAAAGGATAATGACAATAATAAATAAAAAAGAAAAAGATGAGATAACTAGAACAGAACAGACATTCTGCACAATGCACTTGCTTACCAACTGTTGATCAATGCCCAGTCATCAGCCCCTGGCCAGCTTCCTCCACAGTTTATACCCTGAGCACGATGCCATAAGGTATGGAGCATCTCTCTGCCCTGCTTTGGACAGCTATCCCAGCTGTGTCTCTTTCCAACTCCTTGTGCCCCCTTAGCCTCCTCGCAAGAAGGGCAGGATGAGAAGCTGAAGAATTCCTGACCACTTCTTAACAAAACCTAAAACACCAGTATGTTATCAACATTATACTCATCCCAAATCCAAACCACAGCACTGTATCAGCTGCTGGGAAAAAAATTAACTCTATCTCAGCTCAAACGAGGACAATAGTTTCCCTCTTGCTAGGATAAGAGGATTTCTAGCATCTTTTCAAGCATTTCTAGGATACAATTCATCAAGCTTGAAATGATTTGTTCACTCATATTACCTATCTCTAGAAAACCTATTTCATTATTTATTTACATAACAAAACTAAACTGATTCTCTAAATTTCATAAGGCAAATAAATTCCCCTCAAGTTAGCATAATGACTTATCAAGAGATGTTAAAAGTGTTTTTAAAGAATTGAGATTAATCAACAAACCCACATTGTATAAGAATTTCCTCATGAAAACCCATTTATCTGTCTCCTGTCACTTCCTCTTATGTCTCACACTTCAGAATCTCAAGGGCAAGATTGCCATTTGTCTTACCACAATATCCTTGTGATTTAAAAATTTCCCAGGTGTCATCATCCAAATAATGATACCTCAAGAAATCATAATCTCTGATTTTTTTTCTGGTATTGGTTTCCCTTCCTGTATTTCTTGCAACTAAAGGTAAATCTTTTACACATGATAATTTATTCATATCTCATGCATTTTCAATCTGTTACATAGCCTGTACTATTTTTTTTCCCTTTTTTCCCCTTTTTTCATTCTTTTTTTTTTTTTATGATGACAATGACAAAGACTGTGAATAGAAAGTTGTAAAGGAGCTAGTATGATAAAAGGGAAACATTCCTGTAGTCTAGGCGGGGAGGAAGCAATTCCTGCCTTCTCTGGCAAACTGCATTAGCTTTTCTCCCCCTTAATGCTGCAACACCATTGAGTAGATCTCTGACACAAAGGCTGCATTACCCACTGATGGAAGAAGCAGCTATTACTGGTCCATGCTGCTGCCCAGGGGTAGCTATAATTTCACTCTCTGTGTGTGTGTGTTTCACCTGCAGCCTCTCTGAGGGGCTCATCTGTATGCAGCGAGGCTGAGAGCCCAGCCAGCTCACATCCTGCCCCCGTCCACAGCATGTCATGGTGCCAGCACCTAGGAAAGGCATTAATATTTATGGGGAGCCAGCACAAAGAAATCAAAGCATCTCTGTCTGCCTCTCGATTTATTCCACTCCTCATAAATTTAATTTTGGAGGAACTTTTGGAGGGGCAAACCCCGCGCCAGTTACAGTGAGGCAGGAATGCACATTTGTGATATTCAACTCTAATTGAGAAAAATTCATGCTGATTTCTCCTTCAGTGAATTTGGGATTCCCTCCACCTTTTCAAAATTTAACACATTTTAATATTTGTCCTAATTAAAAAAAAAAAAAAAGAGCAAGCTTTTTTCTTCATTAAGCATCTCTCTTCCTTAATGGAGAGGTAAAAGGACACTCTTTCTTCCAAAGTCTGGAGATCAGTTGTGCAGAGCCAAGTTATCAGAATCCATACGTTTGTAATGCCACTTCCACGGACGAAACCATCCCAGAGCTTCACATAAATCATTATTTCCTCTGTCCCACACCAAGTACAGAATGACTAAGATCTGTATGTTACTGCTCAGGATACTTCCTCCTCCATCTCCCTCCTCATTCTGAGCTCTCTGCAGAAGAGGCTGGAGTTGAAATGTTTCCTGTGGGTAAACAGAATTAATACAATTCCCAGAGTGGGATGTCTGAGCCACAATCTGACAAATGAACTCTGTGGTTGTGTAACTTTACCTACCTCAGCCCTTCCTAGTCCTTTTTATTTTCTTTTTCCCTTGTAAACTAATGCTTTCCCTTGTAAACAAGGCTGTGACCTCCCTGTGCTTTGGGGGTTCTGAGTGGCTGATGAATCACCAAAACTCTTAAGGTGAACAGTCTTGTGTAGACAGCTGCACTGCTACATCAGGAACAGTGATGTTTCCTTAAAGGAAAGACTTGCTCATCCAGCCAATGCACTGAGGTTTTAGAAATTGGGTTCAAGTCCTTTGCCCCATCTTTTTGTCCCTGTGTCCCTTTCTGCCCTGTGTCTAACGAGTGGTACATTCTGCAAAACAAGGATTGTCTCTTGCCTTGGGATGGTCACAGTGTGTAAAAGTCTTTTGAAAAATGATGACTTTTGTTTGTTGTAAGGAAATGGGACAGGTGTGCTCTGACTATCAGTAAGTAAAGGCAAGCAGGCAGGCTTCTCTTCCCCTAAATGTGGTCATCTCTTCACATTCGGTCACATAACAAGGCACGAGGCTGCACTGCACCTTGTGGTGGCAACTCCTTTATCCCTTTGTAGTTTTTTGTAGGAAGGGAATGGGCGAAGCTGGATATGCCACATACATACTTCTGGTTGCCATGTAGAGTGGAAAATTCCCAGTGGTTTGGAGTGTTTGAAAATAACCTGGCCAGGTAGGTAGAGCTGTGGTAGGGACCAGGAACTGGGGCCAAGACCCTGCTTCTGTGTCCAGAAATTAAAGTCTATTTCAATAGTTTCCTGATCAGATATCTTTTGAAGCCCAGGCAGGGGAGGTTCAGAATGAACATTAGGAAGCATTTCTCTACAAAGAAAAAGGGTGGTCAAAAACTGCAACAGACTTCATAGAGATGTGGTCAGTGACCTTAGCCAGTCAGCACTTAAGAGGCATTTGGACAATGCCTTTAAGAACAGGCCTTAACCTGGTCAGCTCTGAATTGGTCAAGCAGCTGGATCACACATGATCATTGTAGGTACCTTCCAACTGAAAATATTCTATTCTTCTCTTCCTTCCTTTCTTAGTTAAAGCATTCAGTTATTTCCAAGGTCTCACAAAGCCTTAGGCAAAGGCAAAGGTTTTTCTGCTTTCTGTATGAAAAGTCTCAGCTTTCAGCCCAGATACTTCCAGAGTATCTCCAGAGCTGCAAATCTCTTCCAAGTCAAAGTACTGGTGCAAATCATAGGATTATTATAAAGGAGATTTGCCTGATTCACAAAGAGTTCAGCCCTTGACTGTCAAGACTACCACAACAACAAAAGGCTCAGAAACATTTTGGTTCTAGAGCTGTTAGCCCTGAATCCCCTGAATTCAGCAGGACAGATCTTTCTTGAAATCTTTTCAGTTTAGTTACAAAACCTACTGCACTTCATGCTAAAAGAAAATTTATAAACATAGCTCTCTACCCCTCATGTATATAACATATCTGAATGACTAGTAGTTTTCAGTGATACACTGGGATATTTAAAATTTATTGTATGTTTCCTTTCTGTTTTCTGATGGTTTCTAATGCGTTGGAGAATGAAAGGAAAGGCAAACCACCCAATCTGTTTAAGGACAGGCTACCTTCCACACCAGTGGACATTGACAAGGATCATGAAGTCTTGATCTTGGCGATGCTCACAGCCCCAGTATGTAGTTTATCATTTGGCAGCCCCTCTGCCCTTGACACCCAAACCCATATTTCACAATATGGTTTAGTAGCCATGGCGGTGTTTGGTTGAAGGTAGGACTTGATGATCTTGGAGGTCTCTGTCAACCTTAACAATTCTATTGTTCTATTTTATTCTATTTTCTTCTTCAGCTAAATGTAAAGCCTGTTGACCAACAGCTCTGTGTGGCTGCAGTTTGCCTGTCCCAGAGCTCTGATGGAAGCAAGAGTGACAACAGGGTTTGTTTCCATGAAGTCAAAGGTTTGGAGCAAAAATCCGCATGTAATTACTATTTTAACTACGGATAGCACCTAGTGACATGAACCCTGATTTTAATTTGCTATCATCACAGGAATAAATATTTTACAATGATGATGTCAGCAGATATTTGAACATATATGCCCCTGGAATAAAAAGTTGGTTTATCTTTATTTGGGAACCCTAGCTTTTTGTTCTCTAACATTGTCAGCTTTACCCTCCAAAAATCCATCTTCCCTGAAAACAGACTGTGTCTGTTATTTTGGAAGGATAATAAAACATTAAATCAATGCCACAGCTTCTATGATGATTTAATTCTGTGTTACTTACATATCAACATAATGTTCTTTTTTCCTAAGTAAAGTATTACAAAGGCATCATGGCTCTGCCTACGCACTTGGTAGCCCTGGGCAATGCTCATTTAACTTGTTTACCACATGAAATTGCTTTGTTTTCTCTACCTTTTTCCTAATTTAAGGCAGTAAACACACAAAAATTTAGTATTGAAACAAGCTTACAATTTGCAAATCCAGGCACTGGAAGAAAAGGCTTAAAAAAAAATTAAAAGCCAGTTAATTCCACTGCTCCCTTTCCTGCTGTAGCAATAAACTGTAAACCTTCATGAAAGTTAACATTTACTCTAGCTAGGTAGTAAAACCGCAATATCATATTTGCTAGATTAGTCATACATTTTCTCCCTTGGAGGGAAAAGTCTGAAATTATCCTGAGCAAATTCAGAAAAATAAGAAACGTAATTAATGAAAATATTTATAAGAGTGATAACTCATAAAAATATAGACAAAATAAGATTGAACCCAGATAATTGTTGAGTAATCTGGAATCCACATCAGAAAACCATTGTATGTTTACACATTTGACAGCATGTGCTTCAAAAAGATACTTGAGATTAACTGAGCATGGAAAGTGTACAAGCTTCTCAAAACAATGATCTCCAGTCAAAGTATGACATGTCCTAATCGTAGTGGTTTCATGTTCGCCAATTTCTCTTTCTCAAAATTAATATAGTGGTTTGAATGCCTACTAGAATTATTTACTCTATTTCTGCTATGAGATAGCATTAGGAGAAAAGCAAAGCAGGCTCTAAACTTAAAGGATATAGAGACAGGTATATTAACAAAGCTACAAGAAAGAAAAAAATAAGAAGAATCAGAATAAACCTTCAAAACAATCCTCCTCCTCCCTACAACTGTTTACTTTCCCACTGACAACTTAAAGAGACAAAACCAGGGATTTTTAGTCAGTTTTACCCCTTTAAAATGGTCTTTCATCAGTTCTTAGGGAGAGGAGCCTCTCTTAGAAATCCCATGGAGACATCGCCACAAGAAACAGTTCTCTGGTGGCTCCCATGTCACGAATCTGCAGCCACCCAGAAACTCTGCAAACCATGAAGGCTCTCCCATTTGTCAGCTTTTGCACAGCTGTGCTCATGGGCATATCAGCTTATTTAGGGTACAGTTTAAAAATGAGTTTTCTAGTATAAAACAAAGGTTCTCTTCATCTACCTCTAAAATCATCTTCATCTCAAGAAACAGAGGCCGCCTTTTTTCCTGGGGGCAGAGGGCTTAATCTCTTTCTCTCTATTTTCCTCTGTTCAAAATTCTCCATTAGATCACAGCTACATCAGTCCATGGCTACAGCTAGAACATTGCATTCCGCCAAAAAGCATTCCATAAGTTACAGGGATATTTTAGTCCATTCTCCCTGGTCTCACAAGAGAAGTCCAGCCCAAACTAGGCACTCCTCAATCTTCCTCCCACCTAGGACTTTTACTCTCTCTCTCTGTTCACTGACTTCAGTCTCATGCTGTATCTCTCCATGTCTCACTCTGTCCTTTTCCTGTCCACTTGGGGAGAGGGCTAAAGTCCTCGGGTCTCATTTGTGCAGTGAAAGAGTTAATGTCTTGCCCGGGTGTCTCCCTCTTGGGCCGTGGCTCACAGTGTTGGATTTTTAGGCTGCACTGATAGGGGTCCTCAGTAGCATCACACCAAGAGGCTGGAGGGGCCCAGGGAACGGCGGCCAGGATCTCAGCAGCCAGGCAGGCTGATGGACACTTCCCTCGCCCCTTGGTGGTACTGTGGGCCGGGCTCCAGCCCTGGCCTGGAGCCACTCCTGGGGGCCTGGTGGGCACCTCCCCGGGCTCAGGGTGGCAGCAGGGCAGGCCTCAGGATCGGCTGGATGATAGTAGCCGTGGCCTTCTCTCTCCCTCCTGGCAGTTGCTGGGGTCCGGGGGCCCGGCCAGGCCTGGCCACACCAGCATGGTGGAGCGGTGGGGCCTGGCCTGGCCTGCCTGGCCAGCTGCATGGAGCGGGACAGCCTGGTTGTTGCCTGTTCCCAGGCCGGAAGGAAAAACAGGGCTTATCTCGAGATGTCTCTGATTTTAACCCTGTGTGTTCACAGAGGCATGTCACCTTTCCAATGGCTACGCCAGATGTCAATATTCAAACCTAGCCACTGATTCGGTTTGCTATAACTTCCTGGGAAAAAGCACTTCCTTGCAAAAAAAACACACTGAAATCCAAAATCAGCATAAACTACATTTACACCTTATCCTCAAAGGAAACAGTGATGTAAACCTTAAAATAAACTGGTAGCAATTACTATTAATTATCAATAATATAATTCTGGTATTAATTCTGTTTATTCAGGAAAAAAACCCCAACGAATCTGACAGGTATTCACCTGTAAATGATAGTTTTACTTCCATATTTGCTTGAACTACAGAGTCATTTTTAACTGGACCATTTTGGACTCCATTGGTTCCTTCACGAATGGAGTCCAAACATGGCAATAAATCCCTAAGTATAATTTATCCCCAGAAACACTAAAGGAATAATGATACAAGTCTATATTTTTTTTTTCCTAATTTACAATCAGGAAATAACTATGATTATTTAAGAAGCACATTTTCTGGTGGGCAAAGAAGGAATGGGCAAATGGTTAATGGAAAAAAACTGTAGTAACAGAAAAGCACCCATTTTTTGGAAAGGCTTGTAGACACCCCTTTTTCTTTATTATGCTGTTCAGATTTGGTCCCAAACACTGTTACATTGTTTTTCTTTCCTGTTGTCCCATTCGAATGTCAACTGATGATTTGCTTTGAGGTATTAGTGGCTTATTGCAAGTATGAGGAAAAATAACAATAATACTAATAACAGCAGCAGTAGCTGTTTGAATATAATTTATTCATAGTAGTTATTATTATTATTATTAATAATAATAATAATAATTTATTGTTTCTATTTGTTATTTCTTTTTCACTGTAAGGATTACCAAACACTGGCACTGGTTGCCCAAGGAGGTGGTAGAATCTACACCCTTAAAATTATTTAAAGCCTGAATGAATGCAGCCCTGAGCAACATGCTGTTGAGCAAAGCTTTGGAACTAGATGGTCTTCAGTGATTTTTCTATTATAGAGTTAAAATATAGACTCTATTATTCTATATAGAATTATAGAATATTCTGAGTTGGAACAGACCCACAAGGATCACCCAGGTTTAACTCTCAGTCTTTTGCACAGGACAGCACCAACAATCAAACCATGTGCCAGAGAAAATTGTCTCACAACGGCCATTGTGAGAATTCAGATTTATATTTCCAGATGATCTGTCTCAGAAATCCTACTCCTTTTGCTGACAGCAAATTGTAGATGAAGGAGTATGAACCTGGAAAGGATATGGTTAAGTAATATTTGTTCTTGTTTCTTGTTGCAGCATGGGTTTGGGGGTACTTAAAGGATGGGAAGTAGTCAGCCAAGAAGTCCTGTAGTCCTCACACTGACAGTCATGCTACCTTGATCTGCTGCACTCTTTAAGGAAAAGGAAAAAAAAAATCAGGAAAACAGCATGACATCCAGAAAGTCCTTTGGGTGCATGCTTTTTTCTTGTTTTATTGCTGTTGTTTTTGTTTGGTTTTTTGTTTGTTTTTTTACGTATTACAATTTCTTAAGCTCTGCCCTCTCAGAAGGGCAGAGTCTTGGGAAAGCACACCCAGGCCATAAAGGAAGGGTTCCAGTTGCCTAAACAGGGGTGTGTGCTGCTGTTTTACACAGGGGAAATACTTCAATCATCACTTGCTGCAGCTCCAGAGAGCCTGGGTTTCCTGTGATTCTGTTAAATAAATTACACATATGCAAAAATCTTGAATGTTATGTGGCATCTCTGTTGGAACAAGGTGTGTATTTACCTGGTTGGGATTCAGTTCTTTAGCATTCACAGTCATTTTTACTTTTGTGTAGCTGTATCAGAAGTGAACATGTTTATCACATTCTTTTACACAGCCATGGAAAGACATATTTTAACCAAAGGGTAAATAACTTCACCAAGCCAATGAGACCCATTAACAGCTTGCTTTCTGTATGCACATTCATACACTACTTGGCATAATTATTTCATGAAAATTTTGTCTCTAATGTGTTAAAAATCCTCTCCTTAGCTGCTAACAATGCTGCCTGCCTATACCTTTGATAAGTGTAGTAATATCAAATAGATGATCTGTGTAACAGGACATGACAGCAGCCTCGAAAAGGCAGAAAGAAAAACAAATAAAGACCAAGCATTCTCCCACCTTTCAGACCCAATTCTCGATCCTGGGGTTTAGCTTTGTTATTTCTTCTAATCTGTTTGAAGAAATGACTCCTGGGCAGGGCATCCTTATTGCAGGGATCATTAATTTGAAGAGAGGCAAACGAAAAATAGGGAATTTGTATTTCAGTCACAAAATGGATCAAAGGAAACTTTCCTAGGGCAAAGTGCTGTTGTCAAGATTGTCCTGAAGAAAGGAAAATCATTACAGAGGATTATCTATAACACTGTTCTCAACCTTTCTTTCAGCTTCTCTACCCCAAGGCAGAAATACAGTGTGACTGATTATGATTACCACACACACACACAAAGACTTGCTCTTCCACAGATATATTTCTGCACGTGTCTTCAATGTGACGTTATTCCTAAAAATAGACCTGCCAAGTACATATGCATTCACATATGATCAACCTTAAGATTATGATGATTACTATTATAATAATTATTGCAGTAATATTAACAGTAACAGCAACAACAACAAAACAACAACAACAAAATGACAATCATCATCATCATCATCCTCATCATCTCTTTGAGGTCTCAGACAGTGTGACTCAAAACACAGAAAAATAAATGTTCCGTTTGCAGAATGATGTGGCAGGAAATTTGTTCCGTATTTCTTCCTCAGTTACTGCTCACTGAAGCTTCTCAAAGTCACCATTTAAAGTTGATTTTTCTGGTGAAACATTGATCCTTTCACTGCCAATTATCCCTAGATGTGACATGACTGGTGAAAACATATCTTTTCGCTTTATTAACTTGGAGCAGCTTTGGAGCTTGCTTGGGTAGTGGGACCCTACCAACACCTACACTACCCAATAATGTATCCCATTCTCAAGGCTCTGTAATTTCTACAGCAGTTTGCACCTGTGCAGCTAAATCTGCTTTCTCTCCAGAGATCCACGCCTGGCATTTGCTACCTACTGGAAACAGTGTATTGTCATGCTACACATATTTATGAATGCCTGGGATAAATTATCCTGGACTAAAGACACACAGGAAGAATGCCAGAAATTCACTACCATGATTTAAACACAGCTGTTTAAATCAGTACTTACAACTATATTGTGATCCCATTTAGATTTCTAGAATTTGTATAGCTCCTGTGACAGAGAATCATGTTAAGATGATGGACAAAGTTGCTTCTGTAGTCTTGCTCTCTTTGGCAGGTGTAAAAATCCTATTTTTATAATCATGAGATATAAAGTGGCTCGTTCGTGGGGGTGCTTTCACCAGCTAGCAGATTCCCCAGGCCAATTTATAGAAGTTTGTGGGTCCTCCAAACAGCTGGCTGAAGCATGGATTCAGG
>JBBMKD010000115.1:70015908-70030249 GCA_037834095.1 Argya squamiceps | reverse complement strand
GACAGAATCCTGATTGTCACCTTCTAATGTTCACTGTATGGTTGTTTTGTATGTTTGTTTATAATTTGAGCCACCTCTCTGTAAAATCTCATTGGTCCCCTTTTCTGTGTAACACCCCCAGTTATAAGGTCTCACCCAAGAGCTAGCCAGGGTCTTTGGGCACACTGGCTCTCGAGGTGAGGACCCCACGCCGGGGTTCCAATAAACTCGTGTGACCCAGCCGTCCCGGAGTCCCTCCTTTTCCTTCCTCCAGCCATCGCCACGCAGGAGCAGCCCGAGCGAAAAAGAGCCCAGTGAAAAGAAAGACTGTTACCAGTGCCGAGGGTAGCCGGCTTGAAAAACAGGCACGGCAACAAAAAGGGATCTCTGGACATCATCTTACCGAACTTCCCTGTAAAGCAGGTTACACAGGATCCAGATGTTCAGGCCATCCTTGAACATCTCCAGAGCAGGAAGCTCCATGACTTTCCTGCACAGCCTGTGCCAGTGCTCAGTCACCCTCACAGCAAAGAAGGTGGATCTGTGTCATGGTGCCAGTCTTTTGTGTAACAACTGAGAGAGCCCAGCCACCTGGCTTGGCTTAAACAGTCAGCTTTTAGCCTTGTCTGCTTGCTGAAATGATTTCAACTTGTATGACATACAAAGAATCAATCCAGCCATGTGCAGCCAGGTGCATCGCTTTGTGAGTGGTCACTTCTGTAGAGAAACACAGACTTAGGGGGGGTTTGATGCAGCAGTCCTGACTTTTTCGCTTTAGGTGGTGTCTTTAGGGGGCAAGTCAGCTATTTCACTTCTGGAGCACACAAACAGAGAGAACAGGAATTCATCTTGGGCACCAGAACAGTGACTGCACACAGGCTGCCTCTGGGAAACTGGACTGGCTGCCAAAGCACATTCCAGCTAAAGGGGCTTTATTATTATAGACAGTATTACTGTAAGTATTGTACAGCATGAAATTATGAAATTAGTATTCTAGTGGCCAACCCAGATGTACTCTGAGCTGATGTAAACCAAACAATGAGAATTTCTTGATACACAGGGTGATTCAAAGCCCAATTAAGTGAACAGAGAAACTCTTTTGATTTCATTCTGTCTGAAACAGGCTCTTGAATTTTCACTGCACATAGTAACACCCAGTGGCTCATCTCAATATCAGATTCAGAAAGAACAGGAGATGCTGCCCTACCTCACAGAAGGGTTGCAGAAGTCAGTGGCTGTCTGCTACACACTTGGATACTGCAGTGATAATCATTATAGCAGAGTCCAAAAATAGTTTAAAAGTTTTGGAGGGTTTGGATAGTGTGAGGTAAATAAACCCCAGGCCTGCAGGTTGCACAAGGGAGAATAAAATGTGGTATGGAAGTAAAATGTATGTCCTACTCCACCAATTTGTAAAATGCTTGTGAACAAAAAAACCCTCAAGACTAGAAGAGTAGAGACTGTCCGATAGTGCAACATCAGAAAAAAAAATTAGAACAGAATGGCACACTTTGCAGCATTTCATGATTTCCTAGCGTTTATTTTTCCAGTTCAAGGCCTAAGTCTGGAATAGTATTTTTAATTGAAAGGTGATAGTTCCTGAGGAGATGAGATTTTGGTGCGTGTCAGTGTGCTGCCTCTTCTTTATTTTATCTCAAAAAAGCTGTTCTCATGTGTAGGGTTTGACTGGCTTCCTGGCTTACTTCTACCCTAGACTTTTTGTGTCCTTGCATGACAACTGTAATTTAGCTTCCAGTACTTTTTTAAGTGTTTTGGAAATTCTGTCACTTCCACAGCCTCAGTAGCAGTTGTCTGGTTTGTTTGCTTGGATCATAGAGAGGATAAAAGACATTTATTTTGTCCTCTTTTTTTCACCCTCTACTTCTGCTTTCACATGTCCTGATATTTCAATTCTCAGTATTTATATTAATTTTTAAAATATATTCTTTCTTTGTCTATTTTTCCCACTCTATGCCTTTACCCACTTTTTCTATTTTAGAGGCAAATCAGCATTATTTCCCTTGAATTATTCTCTATTGCTAAAACAAAAAAATATTAATTTTCAGCAAGCAGGTGATCCTTCCCATATTTTTAACTCCCTTTCCAGATTTCTAATTGCTGGTGTTTCCAGCATCTTGACAGCTGTTTGACAACACTGTCTACCTCTAGTCATACTTTAACCATTATGATAAGCCACAAAGGAAACTTGGTTTCTCTAGAGAAAATTCACTCTTGCATCTCATGTAAAATCTGCAGGTCTAATATGATATGCAGAAATTTGAAGCTTTCTCATTATTATTTAAGTGTGGCAATCATCTTCTCTGTTTTATCTACAAAGTCACACACTGAGAACTTTGTTTACCTTCAAAAGCATGATGCCAGTTCCAATGTCACTGTGTGAGGATTTTTTTTCCTCTGAGAAATGCCCATAAATTTAAATGTCTCTACTAAATTTCTGAGGTTGCTCTCAATAATGTAAATAACTTAACTGCCCCCAAACACTGGCCTCTAACACCTATGTAAGAAGTTATTTCAAGAATAAGGTGGGGTAAATGAGATCAGATGGACCTTTTTAATATTCATTTTACAACCAGAATATTTGCTGGACAAAATATCCCTCGAAGACATTTTGTGAACCTCATCTTACTTTGGATGACAAGGCTGACATAAAACCTGTAAGGTATCTCTAAAATCAGGACTCTAAATATTTGTGTCCTGAGTGGGATGTATAAAATATTTTTTTTCTATTTATCTTTTCTTGTGAAACCTTGTATTTGAATGAAATTTAGCTTTATAAAAATTAAATAATAATGATAATGATAATGAATGCGCAGCTTGAAATAGAGAGCATCAAAAGTTTTTGGTGGTCCCATAGCAAAAACGTAAGGCTACAGAATTTCTGCTTTATCTTCACTAATTGATCTGTGAGAAAATCTTGAAATAAAAGGAAAAACATTCATTAGTTTCTCCTTTCTTTAGCAAAATTTGGAGGAGTTCAGCCTTCAAGCCAAGCATTGCACTTTTATCCTCTCTCTCCCTCATGTTGCTCACTCACCTCCACATTGCTGACTTGAATTGCTTCCAAATAGGCTGGGAAATTTACAGCTGCTATTACAGGTCATGTAATACAGGTTAAACCTGTGTTTACAGCCCAATAATTTCCCTGTATCTTTAAATGAGCTATGAAGTATTTTGTAATGCAGATTGTCTGCTTTTTTTATTTGCCCGTAAAAGCAGTGAAGGGAAGCTACAAAAACTCTGTGTTTCCTTGTCACTGAGGACAGCCTCACTGCTGTGCTGCACTGAGCCTGCAGAACCAGGACTACTAAACGGTTGCACATTCCAAGGAATTGCAGGTGCCAGAAGTAGCAGAGGATGTATCCAACTGGTCAGAAAAAGGCCACTGAATAGTAATTCAAGATATAAGTAATCTGGCCATTGTCTTTGCCTAAGTCAGGGGAAACAACCTTTAAGGTATCAGTCTTCTCTTCTGATCTTGGGGATAAACAGAATTAAATTACCCTCAATACATCCATCAGTCTTGCTGCTACACTAGATGAGAATAATCTGATGACCATTTAAATTTATTAATTCTTGAAACAGAGAAAGGAGTAAGCCACAGAAAACATATCTGTTCATATTTCCTCTTTCTGCCAAAATAAATGCAAGAGGAGTAAAGCATGAAAGGATGAATGTGTAAAGAAATTTTAGAGCTGAAAAGGAGAAATGTGAACATGGTTTGTAAACATGGTAACATTCAGAGATAGGGCAGATAATCTGTTTTGCCTGGATGTTCATCCTATTCCAGATCTGATTCATTGCCTTTGATTTCTCATGGATTTGATTTGACAGGCAAGAGATCACTTGGGATAGGGTCTCTCCTGTGTTTGTGCCAACAGTACCCTAGAATCCCAGCTGTGGACCAGGACCCTGTTATGACAACTTCTGTACAATCACAATGACAAAGACATTTATGCCTTCTTTTTTTCAAACCAAGGAAGATAATTGATTGTTGAGTTGTATCTGAGCCAGATATTAAGGATCATTTTACCAGTTCATTTTCAGAAGCACACAAATGACATCAGATTTTTGACTTCAGAGTAAAACAGTACAAATGCTGAACATGTGAATTCCTTTTAGCCTATTATTTAATATATTTTCCTTGGCTTTAGTTTGTAAAGAATCTAGACCTCGAGGAACTATAAATGGAAAGATTATCACCGTAATTCTTTGGACCCCAGCAGTGATTATAAAATGAGCTCATCAAATAACCATTTGCAAGTATTTATGAGCCAGGATGTATTTCCTTTGTCAATTTTGCAACCACGCTCTGTAGCATTTGGAAATGCTACAGTTTGCAAATAATTCCTTGCTGGATTATTTCTTTTTCCTTCATGAAAGAAGCAAGCTCAAATGAGGCATTTCATTATTTCTTCAATAATGCACAGTCAGCAAAGCTTTCATGGATCTTGATTGTTGATAGCCACTGATGAAATAGGAAGAGACAAAGTTTGTAAGGTAGACACCTGTACAGACACAAGTCACTCCAGCTAAACAGCTCATCCATGTAAATTTAAGTCTCCGGCAGAAAAGACAGTTGGAAGGAGGGGAATCAACACCTATTAAATTTGGATGGGGACACAAAGAGTGGCCTTTGCTGACTGACAGACAAGGTTATGTGGCTGAACAATAATTTGAAGGCCTGAATTATTCATGTCCAGTTCAAGGTAAAAAGGTTTAACCTGGTGATATCATCGTGTTGCAGTATTTCACTAGGGCAGAAAGTGTTATTCCTGACTCTTATTTTACTTCATTCATGTCTTATACATGAAATATGAGAAGGGATTGGGAATAACTGCTAATTTTAAGAGAAAAATACATTTCCATATATTAAGGTCCAAGAGCAATTTATAATTGAAAATGAATGAGCAAACAGTTTAGAAAAGGTCCTGACAGCTGAAATTCAGGCTTCTCTTCCACCATTGCCTACTCACCAGAAATGTCCTTCTGTATAACTCTTAAACAGAGAGGGTAAAGGTTGGTATACTACTGGGACTCAAGCCTTTATTTGAAAA
Organism: Argya squamiceps; assembly: GCA_037834095.1. Taxonomy (NCBI): domain Eukaryota; kingdom Metazoa; phylum Chordata; class Aves; order Passeriformes; family Leiothrichidae; genus Argya; species Argya squamiceps. The sequence goes on along the minus strand of JBBMKD010000115.1, from coordinate 70,025,195 downwards.
TAAAGGTTAGGGTTTTGTGTGGGTTTTTCTTTTTTTCTTTTTTTTTTCTTTTAGTAAAAGCTATAGTACTTTACTGTGAAGAATATAAACTCAATACAATCCCAAATCAATTCTGCACTGGTGCAGTCTCACCTCGAATCCTGTAAGTAGTTTTGGGCATCACAATATAAAAAAGACATAAAGCCATTAGAGAGTGTCCAAAGGAGGCCACAGGGATGGTGAAGGGTCTGGAGGGGAAGCTGTGTCAGGAGAGGCTGAGGTCCCTTAGTCTGTCAGCCTGGAGAAGAGGAGACTGAGGGGAGACTTCAGATGTCTTCAACATCCTCATGAGGGGATGAGGAGGGGCAGGCTCTGATCTCTCCTCTCTGGTGAGCAGTGACAGGACCCAAGAGAATGGCCTGAGGCTTAGTCAGGAGAGGTTTAGTTGGATATCAGGAAAAGGTTTTTCACCCAGAGGGTGTTTGGGCACTGAACTAGCTCCCCACAGTCATCACAGCACCAGCCTGTCTGAAATGAAGAAGTGTTTGGACAATGCTCCCAGGCACATGGGGTAACTCTTGGGCATGGTCCTGTGAAGGGCTAGGAGTTGGACTGGGTGATCCTGATGGGGCCCTTACAACTCAGTATATTGTATAATTCTGTAATTCTATGTGTCCTACCATTTATTACAGCTTCCTGATTTGGCCTTCTAAAATGTTCATTGATTGTGATGAAGAGTTCATGGACTATCCTAAATCATCACACAGCTAATTGCATTGAAAGGATCAATGAAACAGCCTACGCGTAAAGATACATACAGATAATAATGCAGTTTAGAGTGTACAGCCATAGTAAAGATCCACTTCACTTTTTTTTTCTTGTGTGTGTGTGTGTGGTTTTGTTGTTGTTGTTGTTGTTGTCTGGTTTTGTCTTTTTTGTTTGTTTGTTTGTTTGTTTTGTGGTTTTTTGTTGTTGTTGTTGTGGGGTTTTTTGTGGGGTTTTTTTGGGTTTTTTTTGTTTTGTTTTTTTTGTATTAGCATCAAACAACTAATTGATGAAATAATTTAGCTTAGGGCAATATTCATTCACTCTTAATTCCATGTAAAGAGACCTGAGAGAATGAATTTAATTGGAGATGCTGGCATGGAAAGGTAGTCTTAGACAAAACCTGAAAATCTTTTACGAAATCTTCTTCCTCCTAATATGAAGTGCATTAAACTCCATTTTCTGTTAGAAATTCCATTTCTAGTTCTATTTGCCTTTTAGTTCACAGTATTCTGTGTTATTGATGTCACAGTAAGTGTTGGTACCTCTGAAGTAGGAGTTAATTGTTGGATGTATCAGCTTCTATGTTTTGGATCCTTTTCTTGGAATTTCTGGTCCCATTGGGGCTCCAAGGGTATTTGTGGTGCCTCAAGGGATTAAGCTAAGGACATATTTAAGGAGTTAATTAGGACAATATTTAAGGATTGTTTAGGGCAGTGGCAATTTACAGCAGCTATCAACCCTCATTTCCTTTCATCCATTTTATTAAGACAACTCTTTCATATGCCCACTTTAAGATCCACGTTAATTTAGCAACATGGGCCACTGGCTTCCTGATTTTGCTTTCATGGCCCGGCAGCTTGCAGATTTTTTAACTGCAATTTTTTACATTGTTGCTATCCATCCCTACGGCTTTCCAAGAGTTCTCCTCCATCTCCCCACACACCAGGTGTAACTAAGGCAGATTTTTCAGCGACAGGAAGACTGCAGTTACTTTTCTGAAGTGCTTTACCCACGTAGTGACATCCTCTGTGGAGATTTCAGAGCAATTACCTGTAGTTATTACTCAGTGCTTACTCACTTCTTACAAGCAGGCTGTGCAGGGACACACAGGAGTCCTGAGCACTGCTCTGCCTAGGGAAGAATTACCTGTCTGCTGTCCTTCTTTGTTGATTTTAACACTTCCTCTCTGTGTTCTCAGAGCCAGTTCTTCAAGACACTGGGGGAAAATATACAAAAATCAAACGTATCATTTGACCAGAAGTATTGCATTCCTGGTGTAATGGATCTAAATTTTTTTCACAGCTTTGAAACATCCAAGTGATTTGAGAGAGCTTATCATGGTCAAATGAACACATTTTCAGTGTCATTTTCTGGATTTATTTATTGCAGAAAAAGACAGCTACTTTAGGGAGATAATTCCTTTTCCCATACACAAAAGCAAGTAGAAAAACTAATATAAGTAATTTACAAGATCATTTTTGTGTGTAAAGAGTAACTCAGTTGTACTGAAAATACTCGTAACAGACAGACATTTTTCATCACTTTAAATTGTGATGCTGCTTTAAATTGTGTAGAAATTGGAAAACTACCTGAGAAATCTGAGTCACCAACACACTCTGGACAATATGTCCACAGATTATTCAATATAAAAATAATATTCCCTCTGTGAGCACACTGAAGAGGAAAAATCCAATCTGAATGCAAAAACCCAAAAGCACAGTGGCTATTGTACAGGGATGACTGCCCTAAGAAGGAATGTTTCTTTTCCAGTTTTCACTTGGGACTGAGCTTAAAAAGAAAAAAAAAAAAAAAACAACTAACAAAAAAACCCACCTTACCTATTTGCTGCTGTCTTCATCCAATGATGGTTCAAGAATTTCTACTCTTTCATCATCTCCTTGGGGTATCTTATCTACTTCTGTTTCTTGTAATGCATCATTCACTAAATAATTAATTTACTCAAGTAAGCAGGATCTCTTGGGGTTTATAGTTTCTGCATGAGGAGAGGTGACAGTTGATAGCTGGTGCTATCCAAGAAGGAAGCAGCAAGGAGGAAAAACCCAACTTGTTATGTTACTCTCTTTGATTTATTGTTTTAATTGTCATTATAGTAATCAAAATTATTTCTTGCTTAACTTCTCCCATTAGGAAGATTAGATATCATTCCTCTGGTGTTGTCTTAATAAGTAGGGCTGGGAAGTGGTGCCAGATGGGATTGAGAATCAAGTCTATCTCCTTTTATAATCAATTGCAGCACGATGGGAACAGGAAGAGGTCATTACTAGAAGGAACTTTCTTTTTCATTGTACTGACAACCTTAAAATTCACATTTTTCTCACCAGGCTTGCAGAGGACAACCATCATTTCAGCAAGTCTGGGTATGAATGAATGACACGTGGCTGAAAGTATGGAGAAGACTGGTGCTGGTGAGTCTGCAGAGACTCTTTGATGGACTCACCTCATAAAATTTTTTGCATACACACACAGCAGCACATGTGGTGTGTGCATACACATGCATGTGTATGTAATTACATGGGTTTTTTCTTCAACCATAAAACTTATGGGTGTGATTAGCTTTTAGTATCTATGGAAAGCACCATATCATCCACCTCTTAATTTATCTGTGAACAACACGCCACCTCAGAGCCTTTCACCAGAAACATATGTCACCCTCATTCCCATGTGTGGACTACTCATGTGTGTGTGGTTTCTCCTTCTTTTCAGTCTTAATTTAGACCTAATGAATACCAAATAATTAAGTCCTCATATCTGTTTTCTTTTAGTTAAACAAATATCCAATTTAAAATTAAGCATTCTCCATATGAAACTTCAAAATTAATTTACCTTTGCTATTTGAAATAATTCAGATTAAGTAGAAAATTTCCAAATTTTCTCCCATTTTATCTTTATTCATAAGAAATCACAAAAGATTTTCTGTGCAAAATTTCCAGAGGGGACCAGAGAACTAAAGATTTTTGTTTTTTTCCTTAAGTTTCCTGTGGACGGGCTGCTTTATGTGAAGACTTGCAGATGTGTGACATAGGAGTTTTGAGAGTGTTCTTTTCCTTTATAATATCTTGAATTTTGCAAGCAAGGCACATGTAGTTTCTTACATTTAACTTGAAATAGAATAAATATGTTGGATTTTTAAAGGTGATTCTAAGAGGGTTCAGCTCCCACTGCGTATTTCCTCAGCTCTTTCCAAAACCATACTGTAACTTCAAAACAGAGATTATGTTTAGGTTGAAGAGCTGCCTCTGTAATTTGATTTCTGCAGTTTGAGGTCTCTGAGCTGGCAGAGGACTCTGAGGCAAATGATCAAGGTCTTGAGGGTCTGTGTGGCTTTCCCCTTGGCTCTGTTGGTGAACAGGAAGAATGTGAGCGGGAACAGAATGGTTTTGAGTTTCAACAATTGGTTTTGTGACTGGTGTTGGCAACTGTGATTGTACTTTATGATCACAGGGTTCCTAGAGCATTGAGGAATACCATGAAGAGAAAATAAGGTGGGAAAAAATCATTAGCAGATTGGCTGACCAGGTTAGGAGAACTTTCAACTTAGAAGCTACAAGAGAGTGCAATAACCCACAGTCAATTGATAAAGGCATGGACTGGCTTGCCAAGTAAATAGTGCAGGGTGATGTGGACAAGGGATGTCTAAATGAATAAACTAAGCCTGAAAAGGGTCCACCTTGAGCATCTGCACATAAGGAAATGCCTGTGGGATAACATTATGGAGGAAGATACTCCTATCTTCTCTGGGAATTCAGAAGGACTGAGTGGGTCTCTGCAGGACCTCTATACTGCTACATGTGCATTGAGAATAAGCAGGAGAAACAAGAGATTCCTGTGCAGATGCAGGACTATGATCATTGCAGGTGTCTGCTACAGACTGCTTAATCTTGTGAGACCACTCTGAATTACCTTTGGAAGCTCAAGGTAAGTAGAAAGGTTTCTGATGACTGGAAGAAAGGAAAGGTCATTTCAGCCTTTAATAATGACAGTGCAGAGAATTAGGTGCAGACCAATTCTCTGGGTCCAAGGGAAGTCCATGGGAAGGTGATGGAGCAAATAATTCTGCTAACCATTTTCAGGCATATGAAAGACAAGGTAATTGGGAGTAGTCTGATTAGTGGATTTACAAATCAGTGGATTTACAAAAGGGAAAATGTTCCTGGCCAACCTAGATAGCCTCCTATGAAAAAAAGTGTATCTCAGTGGGTGAGAACCACAGACATTGTCTTTCCAGGCTTTCACAAGACTCTGACACTGTGTTCCATGACATCCTCATGAACAAACCACTGCAGTGTGGGCTACTGAAATGGATGCTGGTGTGAATTGGGAACTGGGTGCTAGTATGGTAAGGCTGTGATCAGTAGCACAAAGCCTATCTCCAGACCAGTCACTGGTGCTGGACTCCTAGGGCTGGGGCTGAAAGTACTTTAACATCTTCATCAATGTGTCCTGGGTGACAGGACAAACTGCACCCTCAGCAAGTGTGCAGACAATGCAAAACTGGGAGGAGTAGCTGATATACCAGAGTTCTGCTGTCATTCAAAGTGCCTTTGGCCAGCTGGAGTACTGGGCCCATGGGAATCTCCTCAAGTTCAACAAAAGGAGGAACCAGGTCCTGCACGTGGGAAAGAATCTCCTCCCAGGCTCTAGTGTTTTGTGCTAAGCTTAGAGCAGCACAAAGGTGATACAAATATTTTCATTTTTGCTGTCTCTGCTCCATCTGTTCAGTGGGTCAGTATGCCACAGCATTTTATTGTGCTGAGGGCCAGGTGCCTTTTACAGCATAAATTTAACTTCTAGTAAAATGAGGACCAGGAAAATTTCATGGAACTTGAAGAGGGGAACAAAAAAAAAGAATCATGGTGGGGAGAAAGAAGGATGATGACATAGTTTTGCTTGTTGCTAAATTGCATGGGATTATGTATTCCAGGCCTGTGAACAGCTGAGCTGCGAGAGAAACATTTCTTGGGAGAGGCAATGAGAGTGTTAATCCAGTGACTTGATGCAAACAGATACAAAGTCTTCTTTACCTCATTATTGAGGTGAATGGACTGGAAAATTCACTTAACTACTTTAGGAGGAAGTTAATAAGTTTGGTTGTTTTTTTTTTTTTTTTTTCCCAGTCTTGAAACAATGTAATTTAAAAATTTTTGAATTTTAAAAAATGTTAATGCAGGTTTCTAGTTTGTCATTTGGGACTGAGTGCTATATTCAGCTGTAACTCTTGTGTTATATCTGGTGTGTAATTAGTAAACATTAGTAAATATATTTTAGAAGACATAAAGTTATTTTCTGCATTCTGCAGGATAATTGAATGTATTTAATTTTAGGAAATTATTTTCAACTGGTATAAGCATGCTATTTGCAACATTTTATTTTGTAAAAAAGAAAATGTCTGTTTAAAGGGAGATTCAGGGACAGCACAACAATAAAACTTCTGATATACACTCACATGAGGATTGAAGATGTCTAATTTAAACTACCAGAATTCTTGCTACAGTTACTATATTTACCAGAAAGAATTCTAATTATCACATTTTTGCTTAGAAGATGGAAATACTCTGAAGATGAGTATTCCCATTTAATAGTATTCAGAATAATAGCTACAAAAATGAATAATGATTTCAGGTTTAGGTAGTTCTAAATTTCAAGATCCTCAGGGGCTCAATGCCATTAAATATGATATTTGGTATTCCTTGTAGATAATCCCATTCAATATTATAGATCCCAAGAAAATCCCATGTCTAAACTGAAAACCAAACTCAGCCAAACTGCCCATACTTCCGTTGCTTGCTTGAAGTGCTTGTAGGTGTGGCTCATGCTGCTGTGGCTATCAGCAGAGAATATGTAATTATTTCCGGAACTCAAATCTACATTTCAAATTTAGCCTCTGCACTCATCAGTCTTTAAAATACACACACTGAAACACTGAATGTAATTTTGAATTTAATGTTTTACATTCCTGTATTGAACCAAGTTTAAAGTCCAAGCCATTTTAGTTATGTATTCATAGCAGAAATGAAAATAGTCAGGGCTTTTACATGTCTCTAATATGCAACATGGATGTCAAGAAAGAATGTTGTAATGTTCCAGCGAGTACAGCCATGATAACTCTTCTCCTCAGAGCTTTCATGCTGTGTTTCTGATGTCAGAAGAACTCCTGTATGTTAGTGCTGGGGATCATGACCCAAGATCCTCTATCCCTCTTGCTGAACTTAAATCCTGTTCTGGAACAACCTCATCTGCACTGGATATCCACATCTGCAGTCATATTATATGTCATTTTGTTCTCATCTATACAGCAGGCTAACAAGGAGAGACAGACATTGATCCATTTACCTCTGAACAGAGGGATTATTATTACTCTTAAGCAGAACCAGTAAGGGGGCACTAATGAAGCCAGACCTTATTATCCTGTCTCATTTTCTTCAGTCATCTATCAGAGTTTGAACTTGCTGTTTTTCCTGTATGAGAGAGCACTAGCATGCCCTCTCTTTTCTCTTGCCATTTCACTTCTTGAAAAACATATAAATGTATCTACTTCATCCCCTTCTGTGCCTCTCTTCCTACTTTATTCTAATTAGGCTGCACATAAAAATTTCTTACCCGAAGCAAGAGTAGACAATCAGAAATGTATTGTGGTCACATAAACCACAGTTTCTCAGAAGGCAGAGAAAAGAAAAGCAACAGAATCTGGACAGAAGAAATACTTAGGGGAATTAAAAGGCTGTGAAAGAAATTGTAGATTCCTGCACTATTTGCTCATGGCAGATGGAGGCTATAAACAGGGAAAGCCATTGGCAGTGAAATAGAGTTATTATTTGTGCTGCTTTCATGACTGAGATTATTGCTGTTGTTTTATTATTATTATTATTATTATTCTTATTATTATTATTATTATTATTATTATTATTCTTTCCCTGCTATTTTTAGTATATGGTCATTAACTAAAGTAGCAAAGGGGGGCAAAAAAGATATGCTTGTTTCACAATTACTTTGGAATGTTGCTTTGATAATTAGTTCACAGAAGGTGTCATCCTGGTCAATACTCTGTTCTCTGCTGAAGACAGCATTACTGTCTGATTTATGTTTTGGCTCATTCTCTTGTCCCCTCACATTAATTGTCTGTTGTTGATAGCTATTTAACTAAAGGTGTCTGAGAAAATAGGGTGAATAATACTAATGGGCAATCAAGGATTAGAAACATTACCCATACAGAAAAGTAGATTTTGCACATTCAAGTGGAAGATGTGCCAGCTCCTCCCTACAAAGAAAAACTTCTGTCCTCCTGAACACCTCTAGTTTCTCACAGTAGATCACATAAGATTAGATAGATAGATAGATAGATAGATAGATAGATAGATAGATAGATAGATAGATAGATAGATGTGAGTATGTAAATGATCCTAAGATTCACAGAAGGCCAGGAGCACTTCTGCTCTGGAGACAGGCAGAGAGAGTTGGGGGTTTTCAGCCTGGAGAAGAGCAGGCTCTGTGAAGACCACAGGGCCCCTTCCAGTGTATAAAGGGGCTTACAAGAGAGATGGAGAGGGACATTTGACAAGGGCCTGGAGTGATAGGCCAAGGAGTAACAGCTTTGAACTAAAAGAGGGTAAGTTTAGATAAAATATAATGAAGAAACCCTTGGCTGTGAAGGTGGTGGGACCCTGGTACAGGTTGCCAAGAGAAGCTGTGGGTGCCCCATATGCCTGGAAGTGTCCAAGGCCAGGCTGGACAGGGCTTGAAGTCACCTAGGATATTGGAAGGTGTCCCTATCCATGGCAGGGAGTGGGAACTAGATGAGCTTTAAAGTCCCTTCCAAACCAACCATTCTGTAATCCTATATATAAATCTATACACACACACATAAATATCTGTATTTATATTTTTAAAAATATATACAAAATAAGTGTTTACTTGCGTCATTGCATGCATACATATATGAACTTTAAACATTATGAAATTATCATTGGTGTATTATTTATGAATTGACAGAAAATTGCACAAAACATAAAACCTGAGCTAAAGAAACTGCAGTATTGTCTTTAAGAAAGGCTTATTGTTAATTCAGCAGAACTCTGACATAGGAAATTTCCTGTGTGATCATTTTGTGCCATCTATTAATTTTTATTTCCTCTTAAAGTTTGCTGTGTCATCTGGTCTGCAGGTTTGACCAAAAACTTCTGGCACTGGGAGAGAGTGCAGTCCTAGACAAGTGATTTAATTTTTTAGTGAAATAACCTATCACTAGAAAACAAAGTTTTGTGGTTTGGTGGTTATTGGGGATTTTTTTTTGTTGGTTGGTTTGGTTTGGTTTTTTTTGTTGTCATTGTTGGTTTTTTTGTTTTGTTTTGTTTTGTTTTTTTCTTATTTCAGGGGGTTTCCTGTTTGTTTTGGTTTGCATTTTTTTCTGAGTTCTTTTGTCATTTGGTTAGTTGGGGTGGTTTTGGGTTCTTTAGTACAAGATGGCTAATCTTCGTTTTTATCCCTTCTAGGTTTTTTGTTTTTTTGTTTGTTTGCTTTGCTTT
>JBBMKD010000115.1:70003477-70015808 GCA_037834095.1 Argya squamiceps | reverse complement strand
TTTTATTTTTTTTATTGGGGGGGGGGGGGTTGTTGTTGGGGGGGTATTTTTGGGTTTGTTTTTTTGTTTGTTTTTAAGAACATAGCAGGTTTTGGTTTTATTTTTAAGTTAATATTTAGGGGCTTTGATGAAAAAAAACCGGAGAAATTTCACCATAGAAATGTAGACCAGGAGAAGATTTGGAGATATTTAGAGCAAGTTTCACTATTGAAAGGTTTAATATACTTTGTTGTCCCTAAGAAATACTTGATTCAGAATTGATACATGCAGGTAAAGTTCAGGAGCTTCATGATCCTAAGCCTCTGCATTTGGTACATCCTTCAGCAAAATGATAAAGGGCTTTGAACAGTTCTATCAAACCTCATTACTTTTAGGAAGGAAAAGATTTTATGTCAAATCTTAATGGTGGAAGAGAAAAAAAGCATGAAGTCCCCAGGTACATATGGCACCATGGCCATATTATAAAAACAAAATGTTGTCTTTTAGGTGAATATATTAGTTCCTTTTTTCCAATAAAAAATAGCATTCTCCCTGAGAAGTGAATTTTCTGACTATGTTGAATCACAGTACAATAAATTCTAAAATGATTCACATACACTTTAACACCTGTAATGAAGAAATAGCCTTGGGAAACAAAAAAACCCCAACCCCTGTTTCTCCTGTTTTTCACTTAATTCCTTTTCCTTACAGGAATGTTGTATTCTGGAAAGCTGTTCAAGGCAACAGAATTCATGGAGGCTCTTTAGTCTCTCTACATTAATTATAATTTTAAAGCAGATTGTTTCTGGTTTTTAATCTCTCCGTCTGTTCTATACATCAATTTGAAATATGCCTTCAGGGCAACTTTAGCTTATAATAGGTAAACCCTCAGCATTTTTAGTATCTCAGCCTCATTGGATATTGGGCCAAAATTATGTGCAGCCCCTCAAAACTCATCTCCAAACATTAAGATCTGCAATGTTAGCTGGACACATCCAGAAAATTTACTGCAAAATCTTTAGTAACGACATAACTAGAGCGGAGCAGACCCTTTCATCACCACTTCTTTCCAGTTTCAGTAATATCAAAGCCAAATAAAATCAAGAACTGAAATTAATTTAATTAGCTGTTGTTCTTATTTGAGCTGAATCAATATTCAAATCTATGTATCTGGGTTTGAAAGCACCTGCCCTTTGACTTTTAGGCAGAAGTTTATTCATGCAGTGCTTTTGGTAACCCCATCTTTTCTTCTTGCTGACTTTGAGTTCCCCTAGGAAAGATTCAGTTTTACCTCTTCCACTATTTATCCTCATTTGCCATGGGTACTGATGGAGATGGATGGATGTTTGTAGGAGTTGCATTTCCTAGTCCCTGTGCTTGATAAAATGGCCCTGGTGAAAGCCCATGACATTTAAGAATTCTCTGTAATATCTCTGCCATTTTGTCAGTGTAAAGGGAAGATGTTGAGAACTTTACATCTAAATTCACTGATGTTTTAGCTGAGAAAAAACTAGAAAGAAAAGGAAGTTTCACCAGTGAAATAAATATTCTAATGAGAAGTATCCATGCTAGGCTTAGCAGGATGTTCTGTTCAAATTTTAAGCACACATTTCAAAGCCATGTTCCAGTTTGAACCACAAGTTGAAATGTTTCAGTTACAAAGGACTCAAATCTTTCTACCCTCCCCCCCAGTTTCTAACTGAAACTAGGTTTTAAATATCAAAACAGAGACACTTTTCTCATGACGATTCCCCAAAAAAAAAAATTTGAATTCTTTACATATATCTAACTATTCACCACCATGCAGTGTGCAAAACACCTGTTCTTTGGACACACTGATACACATATTATTTACCATGAAGAGTTTTGGCTAGTAATGTGCACACGCACAACCATCCATCCATGTGTGCATGCGGACATAAGGCAAAGCGACATTCCACATCAGGGTAGGAATTTAGCCCTTCATCAGGCACAGAAATATATGCATTCCCTAAAATTTACATTAGAAGTCTTTAGAACAGAGTAGAGATATAGAACTGTTTCAACTGGTCATGGTCTACAAAATTTTTATGCATAGACTTCTTCCGTAAAAAATTCTGAGCATGTATCTCCAGTATATATAAAATGCTTTATTTATAAATATGGACTTGTACTGCTGAGGTTCTCAAATTCTCTCCCTGTGCACAAATGGTTTGTCTTGCTCTTTTTTAAAAACCACTAAAATAGAGAGTCTGTTTCTTTTCTTTGACTTTTCTGAAACTGAGAAAGGGATCTGATGTGTGTTAGAGGCAGAACTGACACATTTAAGGAAGTTCTCTTTAATTTTTAAAAGCAGCTATATGGCAGCTAGTGAAAGCTGGGTTCCCTTCTCTATGCCATCACACTACAGGGATACTTAACTGGTAAAACTTGTAGGTTTTATTCAAATAACTGGTTCCAGTTAAGTAGGAATGAAACCAATTTCATGCAGGCTTTTTGGGACAAGCCTATTATGTGGTGAAATGGTATAGAAAATCATTTGGTTTGCTTTAAGCTTTTGATGTGCAACAGAATATGTTTATTGTGACAGTCTTATTTCTAATTTATTTGGCGCAACCCATGGAGGCATTGCAGTTCTGCTTTCCATGCTGCATATGGCAACAGTCTGGTAATTAGATGTGGAATGAGCACATGAAAAAAAAAGTATTTTTAAATGAAAAATTTTGCAGCTTTTTTATTTTGATTTACTTCTCTTTGCTCAAAACATAAATATCCACGTACTTGAGAGATTTTTTGACTGTCTTATAAATGAAAAGCAATATAAAAATTATATATTCTTTAAGTATCTTTATGTGGAAATGTAATAAAATGCAGTTCTTGTGGATGAGATATTCAGATTAAACATTTCTCAAAAAAAGCCACAAAAGGTTTTGGTGGTGGTGGTGGTGGTGGTTGGTTAGTTTGGGGGGTTTTTTGAGAAAGGTAAGGTAGGCAAGTCATCTTTCTCATTAAAGATGAAAGACTTAGGTCTTAATTGAAATACCATTGAATTGAAATTAAAAGATGCAAACTAACAAAAATACGAGAAAAGAAAAGAAAACAACAAACAAACACAAAAGACCCCAAAAACCAACCAAACAAAAAAACCAAAACAAAACAGAAAAAAACCAAAAAAAATATCCTCTGTCATCTCCAAGTCTAAGCACATTATTATATTTGTCAGAAAAATGGCAAAGTGCAGCTAGGGAAAGCACAGAACACATCAAAATACATGGAATATCTTCTTTCTTGCTCCATTAAAAGTAATTCAGGCACCTGACGTGCCACAGAAGTTCATCACAGACTAGAAGTGAGAGAAAGGCCAAAGTCCTGATTCCAGTCTGTGTTGACTTGGAGCTACCTGTATTCCTCAACTCATCTCCATCCAGTTGTGTCTAACAGCAATGCAGAGTTACAGCTTGGTCCATAACATTTCAGAATACAGTTATTCCTGGTATGCCAAGAAAAATAAATTCATAAATGAGCATCTTATCTCATCCTAGGTGTCTGTCACATCAGGACTGTTTCCTGTATGTACAAGCTCATGTGCTTAGTACGCTTGGAATATTCCTTGGAAGGAAGGAGAAACAGATCTCCTCACTCATCTGTAGCCACATCCCCTGTTGACACTTTTAATCACTAAGAAATTTGTTGGTTCATAATATTGGAAGGACAAAATGTGGGTGTTGCTTTTGGGACCTTAATGACTTCTGTTACTGTACACAGGGTTCATGAGACATCAGTTATTACCAAACAATTTTAAAATATTTATTTGCTTTCATATATGTATTTTTCCTTTAATTTGCTTTTGGGAATATATGTAGTTAACCTGTGAGCAAATCAAAAGACTATTTGCTGTTTCACCTGCAGAAAAACATTTTCTTTCAATTCTTGTTGACTTGGCCCAGTCAATGAGAACCTGGGAAATGATAATCCAGTTTGTGTTTGCTCCTTGCATTATGGATCCTTTTGAATGGGCAGAAAAGTTCAGAAGACATTTTTTTTTCCCCCTCTTCTATCCAGAGGATTTGTTGTGCATAAGAATGAACCTCTGCTTTGCTGGTAAATACAAAAACATGACCTATAAGAAGTTTTATCTCTCTCCTTTCACTTTATTGACAAACTTAGGGGCATCCCATCTATTGTGAAACAGGAATTTGCATAAGTCAAAAGGCAAAGAATAAAGCTTTCCTTTTTGCTATTCCTAAAAATTAAATGTCTACAAATAAGCTCCAAACCCTGCTGTGATCCAGAAAGGTGATCAAAGAACAGAAAGATAAAGGGATCAAAATTAAAGTATCCTTGGCCTTATGTAATCCTGGGCAGTACTAGTATTAATTCTGTTAATTTCTTTATTTGTTTAGGTTTTTTTTAATAAGATGGAATTTTATTTGCTGAATTTGAAATAGGAACTTAAATTCAAACTAGAAAATTACTGAATGAAGGAATATAGTTTTCATTCCACTTATGCTTTAGTTTTCTCTTGCATAAGTCGTTATATATAATTCAACATTATCTACAAACCTTTTCTGAAAATTTTTACATACTTTATTGGGAGCAAAAATACTACTTTTCTGTAGAAGTAAAAGACTCTCATAATAAAACAAACAAAAGCAACCCATTTAAAGTCTATAGAATTTAGTAGAAAATTAGACCTTTCTGTGTTTAATAGATCTTTTCATCTCTTTTATAACATTCTTCACATATACTTACCAAATTAGTATCATTATTCTTTATTGAAACATTATTTTATTACAAGTAAAATATACACACAGAACTATCTGAAAGAATGTTCCTGCTTAGAAAAAACAGGTAGCCCATGTGAAAAGTATTGTGCTTTTGTTATAGTGAGCTAACATTTTTGAATTAAGAGAAAAAAACCTACAATAGGAGTTTATTACTTTTATTACACTCTGTGACTTCATAATTTTATACACAATTTACATTAAAGTTCCTACACATATTTCATAGTGTTATAATAAACGTTTTTGGTGTAGCACAAAAGTTATGAAAGTATGCTTAATACAAATCAGATTATAAATATTTCAGGATGTCTTTCAACAGGATCCTGTGGATTTCACACTCATAAGATTACCTGCAATATTTTTATGTGAAGGAGAGGATGCACTATATTTGCTGCTAACATCTCACAAAACAGAGGTGACTATGGTGCCAATACAGAAAACATACTAAAGAATTTACCCCATTTTAATAGTTAACCACCCAAAAGTAAGGAGTGAGAATTATCTCCAGAGTTCAGATGCCTGTAAGCTAGATACTTAATTTCCCATAATAATATTTATTTTATTTTACTTATTAACAGTACAAAATTATTTTCTTCATATACCCCAATGATTTCTCTTGTCCACCTCCTGGGTTGGATGTTGAACATAATTGGTGGAGAGAAGGATGTTTGACCTCCAGCTGCTGGTTTAGAAGTGCAAGTCACCCATAGGTCCTGTCCAGTGACTGTCAGCTTCAGGCATGCCCCTTGGATATTTACATGTATCTATTAAAAAAGACAAAAGACTACAACAATGTAAATCCACACATCCCCCAGCAGTCAGGCCCATATACCTGCATATTGTCCAGAAATATAATTCAGATTCAGAGAGGGACATGGCCATGAGTGTTAGCAATGTTAACAAGGACAGAGGGTTGCACTGCTGTTTTCCTTAAGGACAGATTATCATAGTTTTATCTCAGAGCAGATATTTATATCTATCAGTGCAAATTTTTCTCTTCATAAAAAAACCCAGAAAAAGGGTTTTTTCAACACAGAAAAAAACAGAGATAGAAAATGTTTTTAAAAAAGCTACAAAATTAAAAGAAAAAAATCCGCTCAAACACCCACCCCAAGCCAGCAAAAGATAACACACAAAAAATGAACACGTGATTGTCTCCATCTCCCCAAAACCTAACCAAACTAACAGAAAATCAAGGAACCAAAAATAAATACAAACAAAAAACTCCACACAAGAAGAAACAAACAAACAAAACCAAAAGAAATTAGTCCCATCTTAAGAAAAACACCAGAGGAAATCTTAGGAAAGAAAACTCTTCCGGTACTATACCAGATACTGGGAGGGAGAAAAGGAATAATGCCTGTCTATCTACAACCATTCAGACTATGAGATGCTGAGGTTCACTCCTGCCTATTAAGGAATTCCAAACCTTTGTGCCTTTTTTTTTCCTGGAAATGGTCTTTAGCTACATGTAATGAGAACTGAATTTCCTCACTTGGTTCAGTTTCAGACCTGCAGTTTCATAAAGCAACTGAATCCCTAACAAAACCCAGGGAATATTGCAGTCTTTTCCAACCCCAGCCATGTAATTTTTCTCTCTGCTACACTGCTGATCAGCTGAAAAAGCCATGATAGGGCGCTCTGTCTAAAAGTGCCTATTTACTCTCAGTAATTAACCCCTAATTCAGAGGCTGGACAGACAAAGATAATCAAAGTATAAAACACCTGGTATAACTGGAGCTTAAAAATGTCTTCTACCACCTGTACATTTTGCAGTATATGCATTTTCTTTCATTTCCATGCCACAAATCCTTGCTCAAAGGGGTAATTTGTCTACATGAAAAGCTGTGGTTAAATCCCTCTTCTTTTTTTTTTTTTTTTTTCCCCCACGTCCCTCAGCTTGGATCTGTACACAGCATCTTCATGGAACATGTGTTTATACTTACTTTCGACAGAAATATGACTAATTATTTTAGATGCTGAAATAGTAAGATCTTCTCCTCTAATTGCATTTCATATCTTTCGATGAAATGAAAATGTAGGTAAGGAAAATCACCTGAAGTCTTCAGGTGATTTCAAAAAACTGAAAAGTGCCAGTGCCAACCAATGGGACACAGGGAATGATTCGTGCCAAATATTTAAAAGGTTCCCCACTCAGAGAAACTAATTCATTTTTTTTATTGTGGAAAATGCTCAGATCAACCTGCAGAGCAATAATTCTAATTTTTGCATCAGGTTCCCTGGCTCTAATTCACTGTTTGCTGACAAGCACCTTTTGATGACAACCATGGGACAAGTGTATCTGGCAAGAAGTGTGTTTTTTTCATCAGTGAAAAACCCAGGCTTTATTCAGAGATCAAAAGATTTTTTCAGCAGGGAGCTGAACACAGTCAGAGGGTGTTGTACTATCGGAACCCAGTAAACGAAAATCCGGTTGACAGTTGTGACATGTGAGAAGAAAAGAGGTGAGTCCAGGCAAACAGGTGTAAAATGGTGGGATGCCAAGCTCTCCAGGAAAGTGAAATCAGAATTAAAAGTGTGAATATCTTTGGGGGGGTCTATGTCCAACCTGCCAATCCCAGTTGTCTGACAGTGGACTGATGGCTCATGTCCTTGTCCATGGCCTCCTTGTGGAACAAAACAGAAGATCTTATATCTTCCATAATTTCATAGGGAGGGGAATTTGTACCACAGGCCTGGAAGATATTTCTTGGATCACAGATCAGAGGAAAGCATGCAAATTGTGTTTATTCCAAAAGAGCCAACAGAATATTAATGCTTTCTACTCCATCATTAATCTAAAAGTCACAAAATTATCTCTATAATCCAAATAAAAAATAAACTCACTCTTATTTTCCACTAATTTATTTAATGTTCAGTGCAATGTGGCTTCTTCAACATCCCATTTTGAAGTATGTGGAAGTGGAGCTCTTTGGAAAACTTGGCAGTGGTCTACATCTCTTTACCAGTAGTTCTAGCTGAGTTAACAGTTTGAAAACGTATTGTAATCTGCATAAAAATGGAGTTTGCTAACTGATTTGGAATAATCAGGTCTGACTGCAATTCCTTTTGGTATCCTCATTTGAACACCACATCAATCACGATGACCTCTTTTGATAATAATGTTACCATAATATCTAATTTCATATTAATTCCATTGTAATTTAGTGGGCATTTATTCTAACAGTAATTCCTATGGAATTGCATCTGACATCCCCATGAATACCAAAATAACTCAACATGATAAATGTTATTACAGTGAATACCAAAGGAGGAGATAATGATTTGCCATTTATAATAAAATGTTGCCTGCAAAGTATTAGCAAACATTACTGCCTAGCGTTAAGGATGTTGCTGTGTAAATCTGTTCACATCCAACCACATCCCAAATGTCTCCCCTGTGTGCCAACATGAGCTTGAGGAGAGTTGCTCAGACACCTTTTTTCCCAGACTCAAGATACCTGTGATTTATCATCCTCCACTGAACCCATTCTATCAGGGATCTCACACTGAATCCCACAAGCCAAACCTCAGCAGCCTGTCAGTAGGAAAAGCTTGAAAGAGCACAGAGATGGTTTCCAGCAGTGGTGATGCCAAGATGCTTCCTGATATCCTCATTTCTCATTAGTGTTAAATTAGTCTCTCCATGCAATAGTAAGAGGCACTCAGCTCTTTGGCAGCTCTGCCTGTCAGATGAGGCACAGATATGAGCTCTCGTTCTTGTTCAATATGCATGTAAGCATAAAACATTAATATTTTAATATATTCATATCTATTAAAAATATTTTAATATGTAAATGTATATTTGTGCCCAGTGCCTATACATCTCAGTTGACATATATATAGTTTACAGAGGCAGAGTGGGTGGGAAAGGTGGTTGCCAGCACGATATTGCAGAACAAATGAGGCATAATTTGTTCTCATCTTTTAGACACACCATCATTCTTGAGGAAATAAGCCTGGCTAAACCAGAGTACAGGTATCCCTCACTTGTCTGGATAATAACCCCAGGCCATTAGGGGCCACTTCCAGGGTTCATGACATCATAAGAGGGAGATTAAAGAGAAACTGGTGCCTCAGGCTTTGCCTTCATGCCTTCTGTTTCTACAATGGCTTCTTGTGAGACTCGCTGCAGCCTGGGAAGGCAGCTGTTTACTGTCTTATAAAGAGAAAAAAGGCAGAAAACTTGGTATATGTTCTTTTGACAGCATTTATGCAACTAATAACTGGCATATGTATGATTTGGGAGGTATATATATAAAGAACACAACATTGTGCATTTCTGTTGAAGAAACACCAATTAAGCCTAAGGTTCAGATTAATTATTTTTTGCAATTTTTTTACCATGGCCCCTATCAGGAATGGTGAAGCATGTCCAAGTACTTGGGAGGTGTTTCCCCAGCACAGCATTCAGTCTGGGCAGTCCAGCAGCAGCAGGATTTGTAATCCTAAATATTGTACAGATCCTACAATTAGCAATGTGGGCTCAGTATCACCTCCATCAAGTCAGCAACGCCTAAAGGGGTGGAGAGAGAAACAACTATATTTTACTTCTGTCTGTTAACCACCAGAATCTGTTTCCAGGTATTCTGGGTTTTAAGTTGACTAAGAGATTCATATTTGCACAGCTCTATCTAAACTGCAACTTGATCTTTCCTTTTGCTGCAATTTCTTTGCAGCTGAGTGGAAATAAACTCAACAATAGAGAGTGCCTTCCCATTTAATTCCTGCACAAGTCCACTTTCATGCACATTCTATGTGCATTGATTATACTCATTGAGAGTGAACATATTAAGAAACTAGAAAAACACCAAAACAAACCAAAAAAACACCACAAAAAGAACGCAGTTTCGCCCCCCGCCCCACTTCTGACAGCCATAGCCTTGATTTGTCGCTCTAGGTGGGAATTCCCTGTGGGAGTGCATTTTTCAACTTTACGTTTAATTTGTAAGTTAATGTTCTTTTGTAAAATGGTTTGTTCTCTGTACCCCTTTTGTTACGCACTTTTGGTTTATCCCTGTTCTTTCCCTAGTGACAGTTCTGTAATTGGTTCTGTATTCTCCCTAAGTTTTCCCTCCTAGAGACAGTTATCTGTCCATCACCTCGTAGGTAGCCTCCTGTTGCTGTCTATCATTTTTGGGGTCACTCCCCACTTCTGGAAGATTCTGAAAGAGGCATCGAGTGATTGGACAGAATCCTGATTGTCACCTTCTAATATTCATTGTATGGTTGTTTTATATGTTTGTTTATGATATGAGCCACCTCCCTGTTAAACCTTATTGGTCCCCCCTCTGTGTAACACCCCCAGTTATAAAGGTCTCACCCAAGGGTCAGTTGAGGTCTTCAGGCATGCTGACACTCGAGGTGAGGACCCCACGCCAGAGTTCCAATAAACTTGGTGTGACCCAGCCATTATGGAGTCCCCCCTTTTTCATCCTCCAGCCATTGCCATGCAGGAACAGCCCAAGCAAAAAAGAACCCACTGGAGTGTTACCTGTGCCGAGGCTGGCCGGCTTGAGAAACAGGTAACAATTCCCTTCTCCAACCAGAAATCACTATGTGATGCACCTTAAGGAATAGACTATTCATGAAGACACCAATATCATTCTGAGGTATTTAACTCAGTTTTAAATAATGGTAAAGGTACCAGGTCCTTGAAGTAACCCCAAGAAGGAGCCTGCAGAGATAGAAGGTTTATCAATGCAGCACTGAAGGTGTTCAAGCCTTAAACAGCGTGTGCTTGAGAGCCCTTGCAGCTTGAAAAGGGAAAAGGTGTGGGCCAGGGATGCTGCCAGAGCCACAGCTTACCAAGCTCATAAACTCTGTCAGCAGATATAAATAAGAACAATGTGTACAAACTTGTGCTAGGCTTTTGTGCCCTGCTGATGCAGCACACAGTCTTCATCTCACACTGCTGAAGTGGCAGGTGTTTTTCCAAAAGCGAAAGAGTCAGATCCTTCCATTCACTTCACACCTTCTTTCAGTCTAACGGATACCTAACAGGCCATTAAAAGGAGAGTATTTCAGATGTTGGTTAATAATTGCTGTAATGGGACCTAATATTCTACTGCCAAGCAAATACCATCATCAAACACAGACAGATTGGCATCTACTTGCTTGTTTCACAATACTCTGTAATCTAATGACATAATCCTAAATGAAATTCTGAAGCTCCTTATCCATCATCAGATGGATGATTCAGCACAACACTAAGTGCTGCTTAAAGTCAACACCAAAAGTCTTCCAACCAGTAAAGGTAGCTTACAAATTTCTTTTCAAGTACATAGCTGCATATTTGACCTCAAAATTATAACTTTTTTTTTTTTTTAATCTGCAGGAATGCTGAATCTTTTCTGTTTTCTGCTATTCAGCAGTTTTATTTTTCTGTTAGCTGCAAACTGAATTTTTTTAAAATTTAATTTAAGAAATAATTTTGCAATTAATTTAATTTAAAATATTTTAATATTTTTTATTAATGAAGATATTAATGTGCACAGAGAAAATGAGCAGTCCCAGAGGAACTCTTTATGATTTTGATCAATGTAAATGGAACCAAACTATGTTCAGTCACAAAGTGTGACTCATAATAACCTCGATCAGCCCCAGAAAGGGGCTGAAACAGCCGAAGAAGGGCTGAAAGTCATAAAATCCAATCTACAAGCACACTCTGGCACTGAATTGACATGCCTTTTCATTCCGTGTAGCCCACAGCTGGGTTTTGTGCTTGTATGCGCGATTTGACTTGCACATGGACCTAAGAAGTGAACTGTTAATAATGCTTACACTATGTGCATGATTTTTTTTTTAGCTCTTTCTCACAGTGGTGGTCTGCACTTCTTGCATAGAATTAAGCACTGTTGGCTGTAAATTAGCAAGCTAGCACACAATTCAGCTGTAAAGCATGCAGGAGAACAAACATAGATCAGTCAAGTCAGCTATTTACAGAGTTTTTGCCTCAGAGATATGTTTTACTGTCTGTGCTGTGCAGATACAGAGTACAAATGATTTTTATTCTCGACAGTCTAAAAGTACGATACACTGCAATTATGGCAACATTTTAGAGAAGTCCAAACTCTGGTCTCTCTCCTACGCATACACACTGAATAAAACTTTTCCTAACTCACTGAAATTCTTTCTTTTGTTCTGGGTATAAAATAAAAGTGAATGCCCTCTTGGTAAAACCTGGCAAGTGCAATTAAAAAGAAGTACAGGAAATTATGAACACTACTGCATCACTGAAAACTGAGTCATAGCCTCAGATGATGACCACATAATTTAATTATTATGTTTAAATTAAGGCACTACCTGCCCACAACAGGTTTTTACCTTTCCTGGCAGTTGTAAACACAAACTAAAAAACAAAGAAGAAAACAGAACAGTAGTAGTCAGTTTTTCACTGTGTGCATATAGGTATGTCTTGAAATAAAAGTTGTCTTATGATATTGAATGTAGGACATCCTGATGCTGTACCAATGTGTGTCTATTCAAGACCCTGACAAACATCCTGTGATTCTGTGATGGTTTAGCACAGGTAGTTATTTTGTTTTTTAGTCTTTAGGGAAGTAGTGGCAAATACTGACAGCTTGTCT
>JBBMKD010000115.1:69955804-70003377 GCA_037834095.1 Argya squamiceps | reverse complement strand
GTCCTAGAAGGGGTTGGTTGTCAGGACAATGGAAGGGGGCAGGTGCCTGAACACCTATGCAGGATGATTGACAAGGTAGGTTAGGGGAGGGGTTTGGGAAGGAACAGGCTAAGCACTTAGAAACTCGGTACATGCACTGCAACAAAGGGTTTGTGGAAGCTTCATCCCCCTTTGTGAAGGGAAGCTCTGGGGGCGTATTCCAGAGCAGTAGGTCTGCATTTGTGGGCGTTGGGCTCCTACGTGTTGTGGGGAGCAGACACAGAGCAAACATTATTTTTCTGCTTATTGGGGAATTTTACTCTTATCTTTATCAATGTTAGCAGATGGTTCAAACCTTTTAGGACAACTGATACCACAGCACCTCTGAACCTTCATGGATTAAGCTCAGCAATTTAATTAATGCGAGTTTTCATTGCTTTCATCTTGATTTCTGTCTTTTTTGGTCTCTACAGTGCCTGCTTGCAATTGCCTTTTGCATGGGACTTTTTAGGGGTGGGCATGAGGTGTGTCCCTTGGCATTGAAATTGGGAAGTGTCAGACAATATTGCTTTCCTTCATCCCAAACCTGTTGTAACTGATGAACTAAGGACAAGAGTTTAATTTATGGGAAGCAACTCATACCACATTCGTCTCAGCTGCGTGGCACAGCCTGTGCTGCTGCCGTAGTTAGGCAAAATATTCAAAATTTAACCACCATTAGAAAACAAACAAACAAATGCAAAATCCAAAGTACAGGGCGCAAAACCAGCTAAAATGAATGGTTCACATAAAGTAAGTGAAGCAGCAATCCAGTGTTACATCGTTTACTTTTCACGTTATTTATTTCCAATCATCTCTTTGGTGTCTGTTTTCTGTTTTCCATGCATCTTGACAGTTGCTATCTAGCCAAAAACTTCTTTGAAGTCTGGGAAGTACTCATGCTGGGGAAAAAAGTGCTGCACTATTGATGGTTGTGGTAGTATGTTAATTAATCAGTTTAAGTTCTTTGACTGTTTGATATTCCCCATTTGTTTGGTGCCTCCCAAGTCTCTTCCTCCCTCCACTTGTTACCCTCCAACCCTAAGCCCTGCCCAATCCCCTGCCAATCTTACCTATGTCCAGGTGCCTTTTCCTTAAGTAACACCTACCTTGTAGTCAGTCCTCCCTGAACCCTTCCCCTCCTTCTAGAAAGTTCTGTTGTACTTGGTAAGCCACTGGCTGTGTGGGTGTGTACCCTTCTCCCCATATCATGATTGAGTTACTTACCTGTCAGTTCCTGGCTGAGCCCTCCTGTGGTTTCCCCTGATTGGTTAATGTCCGGAATCCATCCCTTGTACCTCCCCCAGTTAAAACCTCGTGTTCCCTGTTGTTCAGGGCTCTTGTCCCTGCCTCCCCATCCAGGAATAAACCTTTCCTTGGAGCATACTCCTTCTTCCTTTGTTGTCACTGCTTCTCAACATTGTATCATCGGCCTCCAAGCAAAGAGCAGTCACAGCCTTCCTGCTCTGCACTGATCTCACCTGAGCCATAGAAGACTTGGGGGCAGCCCCTCTCTTGGCACGGTTGGTGCAGCAACTTGGGCTAGCCAAAGGGACTCTTCAGAAGCTGCAGCTGTGTCAGCTGGCACCCAGTGTGGGGCACTGTTGTGGTGCATTTTGGGTTTTGCCAAGTTCTGCATGCTTTTGTTCCTTGCTTTAAAATGATTCCTCCCTGTGCCCCCATGTTAAACCCTTTTGGTCTTTCTCAAGTTATCAGTCCTGTCCATCACTCAGCAATCCCACCCAGAAGCCTGGAAAGTTCTGGTGAGGCTGTGGGACGATTCAGCAGGGTCTTGGTTCCCCTCCCTTCTTTATGTATAAAACTGTTCTACTGATTACCCCTTTGTTCTGGGTCACACCCCCCCTTTCTGGGATTGGTTCTAGATTGCCCACTACCCCTTTCCACACCCCCTGTACTTAAGCTAAGACTCGGAAGAAAAATCTCACTTCTACATGGGCCACTCTCTGGGTAAAATAAAACCCTGTTGAACCACAGAAGGCCTCCTTTCTTACATGCCAATGCCATGCTTCTGCCTGAGGCAAGACCCACAAGATGGGAAAGGTACCAAGCTGTGCCCTTGTGACTTTGGTGAAAGAGCTAGCAAGATAGCAGCACCAAACACCCGCAGGGCCCCATTTCCCCTTTTCTTCGGAGCCCTGAAAGCTGTTTTGTGGAATCTTTCCTTTTGGATCTAATCAGCCCTGGTGCATTAGTGGTCCCTGAGCCTGCAGTGCTGCCAGGGACAAAGAGGACAACCTTTAGCACCCAGAGGGACACTTCAGGAGCGTGGACCTCTCTTACAGATTTCCGTTCCGAGGTCATCAGTTTGGTGAGTTCTGTGGGGAAGTTTGCCCCAGGGGTGTGGGTACTTGGTCCCTCAGAGGGTGGTGGAAGGGATACCTAGATTGCACTGAGCCACAGGGGTCGGCTGTGCTTAGTACCTCAACACCCCGGACGGTCCTTGGGCCCTTAATTTTATCCTTTTAACTGTAAAAGGGGATGGAGGCATTTTTAGTGCTGTAGTGTGACAGAGGTGGTTGTTAAGCTGTATACTCAGCAGAAGAAGGTTTATCTCCAAGTTGTGGATTCTCTGGTGGGTGGGGGGGTGAAGTTTTCAAAGGGGGAGTTAAAAAAGTTCTTTCATTGGTTGTTTTTCCACTTCCCAAATTTGTCCCCTGAGATTGTTGAAACTGTATATTTCTGGAACAAAGTTGGCTTCAAATTAATAAATTTAACTCAGAATGGTGACTACTCAGGAGATCAATTTTTCCATTTATTTGTAATAATTCAGGCAGTAATTAAGGAACAAAATACCAAAAACAATCAAGGGAAAGTAGACAAACAACCATCTCGGTCTTCCCCAGTTCTTCCTACGTCTTCTCCTCCCTCAACCTCTTGTCCTAATACCCTATCCACTACAGTGCGTGGGTTAGGGGGAGCAAATCATGAAGCGTAGGGTTGCCCCTGGGAAGTAGAATGTCTCCCTGGCTCCCCGCAACCACCCCAGTACCCTTGCCTTGATAGCAAGGCAGCGGCTGTCAGGGACCCTTCCCCAAACTGTCAATTCTGTCCCCTTGCCGCAGTTCTAAGTCCCCCAGTTCTTCCCCAAGTCTGTTTGTTCCTGATGCCTTTTTCCCAAAATGGCCCCCAAGACTCACAAAATGGCGATGGCCAGTTGGCAGGACCCCCCTTCGGAGCTCATTCCCCCAATAACCCTTTTCTCCCTGTCCCTACTCCCTCACTCCCAGCCTTTTCCTGCAACCCTTTCTGACTCCCTGACCCCTCCCTCTCCTACCCTTCAGGCTGCATCCTCGACATTATCCTCATCAGCCCTCTCCATAGCCCCTCACACTGTTACATCACTTCAGACTCCTCCCACTCCTGACAACTCATCCCAGGTTCCCGTGCTCTGGCCTGCCCAGATTCCCGTGCCTTGGGTAAGCCCTCCCATTCTGGTCTCTGGTACCCACACCCTTCCATCCAGTCCCCATTGTCTGGAGGCCAGATGTGATGGGTCTAGGAGTTGGAACCTGGAATTGGAAGCTCACCCAATTGCCACACCGGTTACTTTTATCCATAAGGAGGAGAATCCTGCATGGGAACCTTTCTCCTATCAGAGTAAGAAGGAGCTCTGCAGGGCTCAGAAAGAGTTTGGGCAAAAAGTGAATATTATAAGGGCTTGGTGAAAGCCACTTTTACCTCAAACCTGTTGATCCCTAGTGATCTCAAGGACTTGTTTCTATGCCTCCTCACCCTGGATGAATATGGCCTGTGGGAGATGGAGTGGAAGAGATTACTTAGGGGTCTCCTTCCTGAGCTCCTGCAGAGGCTCAAGTGCACCGTTGATGCCAACAATAATAATATTACATTTAACCACATATGCGGTGAAGGAGATTGGACAAAGGCACAGAAGCAGGCAAGAGATATCCTATGCCCAGTGTTAGAAAGGGTAAAAGCAGCAGCAGAAAAAGCCTTTTATATCATGCCCATTGAATATCCTGGGCAAAGTTATATTAACATTAAACAGGCCCCTGCGGAGCCATTTTTACATTTCATAGACAGGTTGCGGGAAATTGTTGACCAATAGATAGAGGATCTCACCCTGCAGGAAAAGATGATGCTGGAGGTGGTGAGCAGAAATGCTAATGAAGTCTGCAGATGCATCATTTTAGGACTGCCATTGGTACCACCACCCACCCTAAATACAATCGTTGAAGCCTGTATGAAAAAGGCCTACATTGAACCCAAAGCCACACCAACTCGAGGATCAGGATTTAAACAACGAACAGCAGCGATGGCTCCTACTTCACTGAGACCACCCAAATCACCATGGCTGAGCCAGGTCAAATGTCTTAAATACGGGAGGGAAGGGCATGTGATGGCTTTTTGTCCTTTCCAGAAAAAGCCATCTAAGGAAGGGGAAGGAGGATGTGGAGGAGAGGGGATCTCAAAGAGGTCTTCAAAAAACTGAAGGGGGACTGTGGATCTGCCCCGCACATAGAAAGAAATGGGGCAGGTCACAGCATGGGGGAGGTGCTAATAAGGAACAATGAACTGAATGGGAATCTTCAAAAGCCCTTCAGGTGTGTTAAAACTAAAAACTGAAACGAGCCTTTCAGGCTTGAATTGTCTGCTTCTATGCTTTTTAACTCACCCGACTGGCATGAGCTCATCTTTGAAGTGACAGAAACTACCGGACTGAACAGTATAAGATGTGAGTACCTTGTGGTGGGGGACACTAAACATAAACCCCTGGAGATCGAAATTGCACCGGGTATTTTGTCATCTGACCTGGAATTTGCTCTCTCGGCTCGCTGTGTCCATCCTTCCCACTTCCGCTCTAAGGGCCAAGTGATGGCCCAGGCAATTCCTATCCCAAATTTACCACCATTGGTGCCCATGATGATTCCCAATTGGCAGTCTACTGTGAAGAAGTAGTGGGGGAAGATAAACCATTGGTTTGGTGTGCCCTTAGGAAAGGAGGTGATTCCATTCAGTTATGGGGGTTGATGGACACAGGGGCAGATGTCACTTTATTACCACCATATAAGTCGCTAGCACACTAGCACCTGCAACCTGTGGCTGGTAAGGCTTTGGGTGTAGGAGGGACAAAACTGGCACGAATGTCTAGGAGCATTGTACAAATTGAGGGACTGGATGGGAGATTGGCTTCCTTATGCCCATTCATTGTTGACTGTCTGTATAACTTGTTGGGGAAGGACACCATGTCCCAGTGTGGGGTTGAATTAAAAATCCCAAAAACTCCTCGGGATTTTTAGTGGCAGTCACTGAGGAGCGCCCAACCCCGAAAATTAATTGGCTGACTGATTCCCCAGTCTGGTAGACCAGTGGCCGTTAAGCAAAAAGAAATTGAAGGCTTTCAATGAGTTCATGGAAGGGCAGTTAATAAAGGGTAACATCATAGATACCGATAGCCCTTGGAATTCCTTGGGTTTTGTCATTAAGAAGACAGGGAAGGATAACTGGTGTCTCCTTCACGACCTCAGAAAAAAAAACCAAAGTCATTGAGAACATGGGCCTTTTTCATCCAGGTATGTCATTCCCTGCAATGCTCCCCCAAAACTGGAATTTGGCTGTCATTGACATAAATGATTGCTTTTTCCGAAAGCTTTTTCCTCTACATCTGACCGATGCCCTGCGGTTTGCATTCTCTTTTCCCACCATCAACAGAGAGGCTCCCTGGAAATGCTACCACCGGCAGGTCCTTCCCCAGTCCAATGATCTGCCAGTGGGATGTTGCCAAGCTGCTGTCTCCAGTGCATGAGAAGGCGGGGAAGGCCATCATCCTACACTATATGGATGACATCCTAGTGTGTGCCCCCAACGACAGTGTACTCACACACCTGCTTGAGGAGACTATTGCTGCTCTGACTGGTGCAGGATTTTAGATACAACAAGAAAAGGTGCAGGGGCTGCTGTCTTGGAGGTATTTGAGCCTTGAGATCTCCAACTGCAAGATAAGACCTCAGAGGCTGGAGATCCGTGATAGCCCAAAGATTTTGAGGGATCTCCACCAGCTGTGTGGGTCATTGAAGTGGGTCATGTCCTGGCTGGGGAATCACCACAGAGGATCTAGCTCCTCTCTTCAGTTTACTAAAGGGGGGAGATGACCTGGATTCTCTGAGGGTGCTGGCTCAGGAGGCCCAACAGGCATTGGAAAAACTTCACTGTCTAGCCAGCAGGCCCACCATTGTCGGCCCGATCTCCCATTTAATTACATCATACTGGGCAAACTTCCACACCCCCATGGCCTAATCTTCCAATGGGACAACAACTGGAAGGACCTCCTCTTAATCACAGAGTGGGTGCTCCCAGGTCATCAGTTGTCCAAAAGCATCAGCAGGCCACAAGAACTGATGGCCCAGCTGATCAGCAAGACTAGGGTCCACATGTGCCTGTTGGCTGGCTGCAATTTCACAGGCATTCACCTTCATATTAAATTATCAACTGGGTGCTTAACCAAGGACACCTTGGAGCAGTTGCTCCAAGAAAATGAGACGCTGCAGTCTGCCCTGAAAATTTCCCTGGAAGCTTCCAGGGGAAAATTTCAATTCACTGTCCAGGCCACAAATTGTTTAACACAGAATTTAATTTTGTCCTGAAAGAAATTCAGATCTGTAAACCCCTCAAGGCCTTGACCATCTTCACAGACTCATCTGGAGGATCTCACAAGTCTGTGATAACTTGGAAAGATCCTCAAACTCAGCAGTGGGAAACAGATGTTGATATTATTGAGGGATCCTCTCAAGTTGCTGGGTTGGCTGCTGTCGTCAGGGCCTTTGAGAGGTTTTCGGAACCAATAAATTTAATTACTGATTCAGTCTATGTTGCAGGGGTAGTGTCCAGGGCAGAGCATGCAGTACTCAAAGAGGCATACAACTCAGTCATCTTTGGCTTGCTCGTGAAACTTATTTACCTGGTTTACCACCATGAGCCACCCTTTTTTGTGATGCATGTGAGATTGCATACTGACCTTCCAGGCTTCATAGCTGAAGGAAACTGCAAGGCTGATGCCCAAGCTGCTCCAGACCAGCTGGTTGGCCAGCCTAACATCTTCCAGCGGGCCAGACTCAGCCATCAACATTTCCACCAAAATGTTGCAGGTGTAGTCTGCCAATTTTACCTGAGGCAGGAACAGGCCAAGACAATTGTGGCCACATGCCCCAAATGGGCAACAGACCAACATGCCACCTCTGGGATCTGGGGTAAACCCCAGGGGGCTTGGGAGTTGTGAGATGTGGCAGACGGACATCGTTCATAGTCCCCAGTTCAGGAGGCTGAAATATGTCCATGTTTTGATTGACACCTTCTCTGGTGTTTATCCCTCGGTCAGTGCAGGGGAGAAGGCCACGGATACACACAAACACCTGTTGCAGGCCTTCTTCATGTTGGGGGTCCCCAAGCTGATAAAAGCTGATAATGGGCCAGCATTTAGCAATTTCCTGGAGATGTGGGGAATCAAACATCAATGAGGGATCCCATACTCCCCCACTGGTCAGGCAGTACTAGCATGAGTCCATCATACCCTCAAGCAGGTCCTGGAGCACCAGCAGAGGGATTCACAACTCTCCTCCCCACATATGTGGCTGAACAAGGCAGTCTTCACTATCAACTTCCTCAATTGCACCTTTGAAAACATGAATCTGCCAGTCATCCGTCACTTCAATCAGAACATCAGGTTGGATGGAACTAGCCAAGAAATCACCGGTGCTGGTGAGGGACCTTGAAACTAAGAAAGTAGAGGGCCCATTTGATCTGATTACCTGGGGGTGTGGATATGCCTGCATGCTCACCCCCTCCAGTCCTAAGTGGGCCCCCAGAAGGCTGGTAAAACCTTATGTATATTCTAGAATCATAGACAATACTCCCTGTGTGGCACCAGTTGTGTTAAGCACCCCTGAAGAAGTGACAGTTGCGTCAAACCAACACCACCCTAGAGGAAAGAGCCAGTTCCCCCCCATGAACAGAGCCCTGTCAGCTCCCAGTTGTCTCTCCTCTTTCCAGAAGTCCATTTGTCCCCTTAATTGTGTGTGTTTCCATTTTTCCAGCATTGAAGGCCACCATCCCTGACTCGATGATGGAGATATTTCACTTTCTGCTCCTCCTCTTCCTCAGCCAGTCTGTGGAGGTGTGGGTTGTTTCCCAATCGCAAAAGAACATGTGGGTCACTTTGCTCATGTGCTGCAGCAAGACCACCTTTGCATCAAGGTGGAGGAGCAAGTCTCAAGCTTGACTGGGAATTTATCATCCCTGCAATGCCAGTATTCCAAGACAAGGATCCAGGGTTCCCAGGACCCATTATCAGTGTTAAAGACAAAGGGAAAAGGAGGTATTAAATGGCTGTGCTTTGTCTGTCTCCCTTGTGAGAAGTACCTGACCTCATCAAGTAACAGACCAGTATTTTCTCTGATCTTCCTTTTGGTGTTGACTTGTTCTTAAAAGCTCTTTTTGTTGTCCTTCCCAACATTGGCCAGCTGGAACTCTGCAAGAGTTTTGGGCTCACAAATGTCCTTCCCACTGTGGTGAACAGCAGCTGTGTAGTCCTGCTATGTGACTTCTTCTCGCCTCCAGTGGCCAAACATTTTTCTTTGGTGCCTGAGTTCTAAAAGAAGGTTGCTGCTCAGCCAAGTCAGTCTTCTGCCCCACTTGCCGTTGCCTTACACCTGTGCTCTTGGGAGATGGCTCTTCAAAGGTGACCAGCATTCATCCTGTAAGCTGATTCCTGTGATATGTTATCCCCCTTAAAGCTTATACTGGAAATAAGATATTGGTATGTATTTTTTTTTTTTTTTCACACAGGCATTCTATCGCTGCAAATTCTTTATAGCTGTGTCTGTCCCTTACAATGTGTTTATACAGCGTGGAGCAGGGACCCTGACCTTTGCTAGGATGCCTGAGCATGAATCAACAGAAATAATGCAGAACTTCATTATTCTTTGTTTATAGTCTGTCAGTATTTCAGACTGAGAGCAGGGGAAAAAGAAAAGGAAAAAAAAATAGAGGACAATTTAACTTGATAGTCTGCCCCGAGTTGCAGTAGAAAAAAGTATTTTTAGCAGCTGCCATATTCATATGAATTAATCATGCAATTCTGGTAGTAATATCTCACGTTTCTTCATTGTATTCAATCTATTGTAAAAAAGGGCTATACTTTCTTGTGCTGAATTTTAACATTCTCTAAAGATATACTGCATTTGAGCCACCAAGTGTTCACCTAAAGCAGAAGACAAAACCAAAGGGATAGCAGATTCTGGTTCATCCCTATGGGAAAAGAAGCAAAGCCTAATTTTTCTTCATTTTCTATCAGTCTTATGAAAAAGACTGAATATAGGTTTCTTCTTCAGCTGTTTCTGGAACTTTCATCTGAAAACTCTTTACAGATGAACAATCTGGAGAAAGAATGATGACCCTTTTTGACACTTTCTGTGTCTGGACTAGTAAGTTAAAACAATCCAGGACTCTTGTCTTGCGAAGACCAGCTGGAATAGGACCATCTGCTTCCATCCTATAACCTCCACTACTCTCCAAACAAGTCTAAAATCAGAGATTAACAGAATGATTTGGTTTGGAAGAGTCCTTAAAGACTCTCTACTTGAAACCCCCTGCCATAGGCACAGACATCTTCCACTAGACCAGGTTGCTGAGAGCCCTGTTCAGCCTGGTCTTGAACCTTCCAGGGATGGGGCAGCCACATCTTCCCTGTGTAACCTATGCCAGGGAAAAATTTCTTCATAATAGCCAATCTAAATCTGCTCTCTTTCAGCTTAAAAACATTCTCCCTTGTCCTTTCAAAAATGCCTGTTAAAAACACACAGTGGCTTGTCCTAAATTACAAACGGTGTCCGCAATTTGTGTAGCAGAGTGTGGGTTGCCCCAAAGACTCTTTGAACCATTTATCTGCTGAGATGTCTCTGTTCTGGACCTTGGCAATTCCCTGTGCCAGTTCAATAGTGTAAGTGTCAGCACTGTGGGCAAAAGCAGACTTTACATTCAAATTGGTGAATATTGGAACATTAGGCAAGGAATCAATCTCCAGATGGAACGTCTGAAGATTTAAACTACTATCCTGAAATAGAGAACCATCTTTCCATTTTCTTTCATCCCTTCTGCTCTGCACATTGCAAAGCCTATGTTAGCAGAAATAGAGAAAATAGATTTTCCTTTTAAAGTATCTCTTCTACCTGTGAATTGTGCCATTCTTAACCACCACAAATTGCACCTTGACAGATGGATTTACACTACATTGAGGTGGTTGTAGTGTATCCTTAAAATATTCTTTAGCCTATAAAAAAAATTCTGGTGTTGTCTTCTGCATTCCTACCACCATAGCCATAAGCTCTTTTGGAAACCAAACATGCTTGGTGCCATTCCTTCACATCCCTAACATTTAACTTTAATACCTCTGCCCCTGAGGAGCTGCAGAGTAGCATTTCAATTCACCATCCACAGATTTGTCCTGCAGAATTAGAGACATCTCAGCTTATCAGTCTGTGGCTTTTTCTATTAACATTGTCTTCAGGTTGACTTGGCAGCACACAAGGAAAATAAACCTTGTTATCCAAAGCTGGTCTGGCTTGCCAGGATAGTGCAGCTATGGCTCAAATATGTTAAATTTTTAAATTGCAAACATTGCTATGACTACATGAAATTTATTAGGTAGAATAATTCCTGGTAAGGGGTGCAGAAAAAAGCAATGGAATAGAAACCATAAAAATAGATATGGAGGAGGGGTTTTTTTGCAAAGCCTGGAAAATTTTTTTGTTTATCTTATTTACAACCTGGCCTGACACCCTAGAGATAACACAAATGGAGTTATCATGTAAATTATAGGACATTTTCATGTTTCCTTCTTTGGAAGATCTAGGTGGACAGTCTTCCAAGTAAGCTGCATGTACCTTATCACCTGCTCCTAGGCTTTTTCAACACCATTTTCTGTTGTTCTTTTAATGATAAAGATATGAGGAGAAACATGATAACCTCAGAATGTGACACCATGAATAATTCTTCTGAGATGAGACTGTTCTGGCATTATAGGCCCTGTACTTCTCACTGCTCTGATTTTCTATGACATCCTGGCATGGAGCAATGTGTGATCTTCTCCAGGATGCTCTCCATGTTGATATAAGGCTATTTAGTGCTCAGAACAGGGCTAAACACCCAGTGTTTTTTTGAGATACACAGGGTGTTTGAGATACGCTCAGGAGACTTGCAGTTTTGGTATAGGGGTTATTCTTTCTCAGATCCTTAGCTGGTCAGGAGGAAAAGGTGAGCTATCTCAAAGGACTTTTTATTTGGTGAGGATGCTGGGTTGATGTTTGGACTCGATGATCATAGACTGAATATCATAGACTCACAGAATCCAATCATGTATAATTGGAAGAGCCCTTACTGCTCATCCAGTTCTATTCCCCTGCTGAGGGCTGGGACACCTTCTGCTATTCCAGGTTGTTCCAAGTCCTGTCCATCCTGGCCTTGGACACTCTCAGAGATGAGGCAGCCACTTTTCTCGACAACCTGTACCAGGCCCTCACCAGCCTCACAGTCAAAAATTTCTTCCTGATAGCCAACCTAAACCTACCCTCTTTGAGTTTAAGACAATGATTTTAGAGGTCCTTACTAACCTTAACAATTCTATCATTCGAAGATTCTGACAAATAAATTGAGCTCCAATAGTGGGATGCAGCTGCAGGTTAAGACACTTTAATTAGTGCCTGGGTTGAGTTAGATTCTAAGGTCCCACTGGAGTTGATGGAGATCTAGTTACTGCATGCATTAGAGCCCAGGAAAGGAGCTGAAACCACCTTAAAGCAGGGATATATTTCTGTCCATGAGTCTAGCATCAGCAGGAATTATATTGCAGCAGGTCTCTGACTGCTGTGAAGCTTAGACATCCAAATTACATTTAGATACGTACATAAGGACTGCAAAATGTTTGTTGGTTTTGTCAATTTTGGGGTTTTTTAATGAATCTTAACCACCATAGTTGAATATTCCAGGAAATAACAGTGAACCTCCAACCAAAGCAAATGCAAACATACCACCCCTCTCTAAAAAAACCCCTTAAAAACAAACAAAATGCCCCAAATAAACCAAAAAGGGTAGGAAAGGCTGTTTCCTGTGATTGTTAGCTTAGTGAGACAATATGATTTACATTTTTCCTTCTACTTTTTAGCTCTAAAATCAGCCAGGTTTTCTCCTTTTAAGTAACACTTCTTTCTCACTTAGGCTCTCCCAGATGCTTGTACAAGTGTCTGATCTCTTCTGCTGTTCTTAAACTCCATCATAGCTGTAAGATAACATAATTCATGCATGAGCAAGATTTCTACTGTGAAAAGTAAATCAACATAAAAATATTTTCGGTTTATATATTTTCAACCTCAGGAGAATACAAATTAATTGAAATTAAAATTTTATCAGAAACGTATTTCTATTAGCATAAAACAACAAAAATAACAAGCATGATATTAATGATTTTAGCTAGTGTGCTATTCAGCACAAAATATTCACACATAACATCCGATATCTCCAATGAGAACCAGAGACTTTGGCTAACAATGCATTTGGAGGTTCCTTTTGCTCTCCACATTTTCTACAGATAATTTGCACAGCATTTTGAAGCTGTGCTTCAGTTTTCAGTGTTTTTTTCCAGGATGTGTAATGTCTAAGCTATGGAGGTTATTTAAGTCATGTAATGCATGAAGTTTATTTGTTGGAGAAAACATTTGAACATTTTTATGGAGATCCACCTACTTAACTTCAAGTACCTATATAGCAAACTTTCAGCCTCCCTACATAGTTAAGGATTTTTATCACTTTTAAAGGATTGTGGTGGGTTTACCCTGCTGGATGCCAGGTGCCCAACAAAGCCACTCTCTTACTCCCCTCTACAAGTGGACAGGGGAGAGAAAGTGTAACAAAAGGTTCATGAGTTGAGGTAGGAATGGGGAAAGATGACAAAACAATTACCATCATGGGCAAATCAGACACGACTTTGGGATATTAATGAATTTATTACCAATGAAAATCAGAACAGGATAATGAGAAGTAAAACAAATCATAAAAACCCCTTTTCCCTCCCCTCCCTCCTTCCTGGGCTCTAGGTCTTCCCCCCCAGCAATGCAGGGTGGTGGGAATGGGGGTTATGGCCAACTCATTACACATCGTTCCTGCAGCTGTTCAAGGGAGGAGGTCCTGCTGCTCCAGAGCGGGGTCCCTCTCACAGCAGACAGTCCTCCACAGACTTCAGCCAGAGTTCTCCCCACAATCTGCAGCTCTTCATTAACTCTTTCAATGTGGGACTGATCTCCACAGGGTCAGTCCTTCAGGAACACCTCCTCCAGTGTCCCCCTTGGGGTCACAACCCTGCCAACGAACCTGCTTCAGCCTGGGCCCCTCTCTCTGTGGGTCTGCAGATTCCTGTCACAACCCTGTTCCCACTTCCCCCTTTTCAGAGCCCTCTTTTGCACATCACCTTGCTCTGGCATGGGTCTCTTCCATGGGCTGAGTTGGATCTCTGTGCCCCTGTGCCCTCCCTGGGCTGCAGGGACACAGCTGCCTCAACATGGGCTGCTGCAGGGGCTGCAGGGGAATCTGAGCTCCAGAGCGTGGAGCAGCTCCTGCCCCTCCTTCTGCACTGCCCTGCCTGTTTGCAGGGCTGTTCCTTGCACATGTTCTCATCCTGCTTTTCTCTTGAGCACAGCTACATCTGCACAATACCTTTTTTTCCTTCTTAAATCTGTTACCGCAGAGGTGTTGCCACCATCACTGACAGGCTTGGGCTTGGCCAGTTCTGGGTATATCTTGGATCCATCTGGCATTGGCTGTCTTGAACATGGAGAAAGCTTCCAGCAGCTTCTCAGAGAAGCTACCCCTGTACCCCTCTTGCTTCCAAAATTTGGCCAACACAAACACAGACCGGGGATATGAACTTGACGGAGACCTGACTAAGCTTCTAGATATGCCTTACTGTTTCAGTGTATCAAATATAGGAGCAATAAGAACTCAGTTTAAAATGATAAATGTAAGTGGGACATGAATATTTGGCTTTCAGGACAAATCTATAGCATTTGATGCATTTTTCAATAATAGTTAATTTAAAGCATTTTTCAATAATATTTCTAGATGAATACATGTAGAGAGCATCCATATTTAAGGAAAATTCATGCTGAAGGAGACAGATAACACCAAATTAATTGATTAGGAATTAAACCAAATATTTGCCGATATATTTGAATAATTTCATAAGTTTGGGCTCTAATAGTAAGAAATAAAAAAAATATTTTCATAAGCTTTTTTTTTCCAGTCTATGTCATATGAAAATATTCTTCCCACATTTCCCTCCACATCAGCTTTCTCATCTATTTCAAACCTCATTTCAATATGTCTTTTCATCATTACTTAAACCTATTAATTTCCCTTTTCCTCTGGGATTTATAGATATATTTTTACTCTGTAAACTATTTTGAGAGAGTCTTTTTTATGAAGTACCATGAAGAAGAACTAACATTGTTACCAATAGGCAGCCACTTCCTAGGCTGAACTTCTAATTAAGTTATTCTTGGTTCATGCAGGGGAATACTAACCATGTATTCTGGGGTTACCAGGGTTAATTGTCTGTCTAGACTATAGGGACTGCATTTCTTTAACTAACAGACCACTGAAAGAGTAAGTGAAGCTCTCTGGAACATGATTATAATTTTATATATAACAACTATATTTAAAGTGCCTTCTTGGAGATTCAAATGTAGGTGGAGGAAGATGTGGGCAGCAGAAGGAGTGAGGTACACAGCAGAACAGTTAAAATGTGATAAGGAAAAAGGACAGGTGGAGCAAAGAATGGTTCAACCTGATAGAGGGATTAAGTCACTGCATTTTGTTTGTGTATTTCAGTCTTGGTGTCACTGGATTTTGTAGGTGTTCCTATACAAATTAGCAGGGTGCAATGGTTGTTAAATTACATTACACACTCTGGAACCAGGAAATATCTCACAGTCCTCCAAAGAAGAAGGAACAAGCCTATTCAGTCTTTTCCTGCTGCAGAAGTGGCCAACGTGTACTTAGATAAGACATTTTTAAGTCAGCAGCAGAAGCTGTTTCTGCAGGTGCAGGAGTGGCCACATAAGGCAGTGTTCTATACATGGCTAAGGTAGTTGGGAGACTTTTTATTTTTGGTATAAGATTATATATAATAAAGCATCATCAGGGGGAGTCATGTAGGGCTGTGGAATGGGTGTAAGAACTGAAGAATTTTGTCCCATCCAGCTGAAGATGTTGCTTCCAAGACCCTTGTGACAGAAACTGACTGCACCAAACAGAGATAAACAACCTGAGTCCCCATGCATGCTTTACCCTGTGAATAGATCCCCAAAAATTCTTATTTGTTTATTTTCTCTTTTTTCCCCCTTTTTTTTTTTAACAGCTCCTCTATCTGTTAATATCTGTGCAACGTGGACATCAAAGTAGGTGAATGCTTATGTCAGCACTGCACCCCACTGAAGCACAGCCCATGGTGCTAGATAGTAAGAAGTTGACCCGAATTTAAACCAAGGTTGCCTTCCTTCCTGTAACCCTTTAGCAAGCTGTTAGCACACATTGCTGGAGGTAAAGCACTACCACTACTACTGTGATTACATTGTGTTAATTGGCTTCAAGCAGTTTATATGAATCAAATCAGAGCATAAAGTAAACTCTCAGCTCCTAGGGAGCTGGTAATGTGTACAGCCAGAGTATTACTGAGCCGATCCTGGCTTTTTCCTAAACATTAGACAACAACTGTGTAAGAGTTCAGCTAAGTCTATGTGCTTTTATCTTTCAGATTGCCCAGTGTTATACTGAATGAGATCGTGTCCGACAGAAATCCCAGTGCTCGCTTGGACAGGTTCTTGGGAGAGCTGCTGTTGCCTCAGCCTAAGAATATCCCATCCTGCCTCTCCTTCTGGACCAGCTGTATTCCAGCTGTGAAGAACGGGTGGCAAGCTGGACTGGGTGTCAGACACTATTAAAGCTGAAGTGCTGCTGCTGTGTTTGTTTTATGCCCTGTGGAACTTTACCTCACTTACTTCAAAAGTAAAACTGAGCACATTAAATGATTTAGCAATGTGGTGGCCAGCTCAGTAAACTGACAGAAACATGCTTTCTGTGCAGTCAAAGTATATTGTAGTGAATAAGCCCTTTTATAGTAATAAAATTCAATAACTGGCCAGAGTGGTTTTCCTATTAGATACTGAATAAAGCCTTTGGCACAACACTTTTTTTTTTTTTTTGGTGTATTCCCTTTTCAGTTTTTCACACATCTACTGATTACTGTAGTATAGGTTTATACAATTGTCACCTGATGCTCTGCTCATGGATTTTTGACTTGAACTACACCTCAGTCATTGAATGGTGCTGCTGATTTTCAAGGGATGTACTAATGGAGGAGGTAAAAAATTCTACAAAAGGAATGATATGATAGTTTTGGTCGGCCTATAGGGATATTCCTTGACACTTCCTTTGGATGATATCTGTATCACATCCAAGCACCAGATAAGGAAGACTAACTGTAGATAATGTAAATTCTTGTTTTATTCAAAACATTCTTTGAATACACAATATGGAAGAGTTTAGGGAACAAATATTGCAGCTCTTTAAGATATTCCGTGGCATTACTGGTAAAGCACTTTAACAACAAAAAAGAATATTAAAAAACTTTCAGAAGCAATTGCTTCAAATACTAATGAGTTCAGAAACCTAAGCACCAGAGCAAGAGTTCTGTTGGCTTTCAGACACATTTTTGTCCCTTGTTGGTAAAAGTCCAGGTGAAATTATTACTGAAGATAGACCCATGTTGCCCCGTGATACTAGATTTTGTCGAGCTGTAACCTAGAGGTGTTTTGCCTCTAGAAGTAGAGATACCATTCACACACCTCAGTGGCAGGATGAGTGTTTGGGCACTCCTCATCTCTAGCATTCCTAAGTCAGACAGCTTAGCCCTAGCATCAGCATTCAAAACTTTTGGCACCTTACTTATTTCAAGCATAAGAAGAGAGAAGACATATCAGCACAAGTTACATAGAACAGAAACAAGGCTGGATTTAATTAAAGTACATTTCAGTCTATGAGGTGTGGTTTTATTTAAAAACATGTTTTGAATAAACAAGCAAGATTTTTATGCTGCTCAGAAGATCTGAAACCACTGATACCCATAGATGAATGGGCTCTTTGCAAGTGCATCTTTAATTTGGCTTCAAAATGCTTAAATATAGTTTACAGAATCTTTCAAACCATTTGAAAATTTCTGTGACTCAAAATATTACTCAACTCACAGTTCAAAGCTTATTATCTCGAAACCTATGGTGAATAAATGACATAATTACTACACCCACCTAATAATAATAATTTCACTTATAACTGAAATGCAGCTTTCTCTTCAGAATATAGAAACACAGAAAGGCAACCCAGTATTCAGACTGAAGTCCAGTAATCCAAATATGGTCAGTTCCTGTAGAGGTGATACAGCATTTTCTACTATATTTCTATACACCATGTACTTGTCTGTACTTACGTTTTATTCACTGTTACAGGAATGATTAAAACCACTCGTCTTAGGAGACGGACTAAAAGAAATGTCATAACTAATTGATGAAAATATTAGCACTTTTACTAAGCAAAATGTAATCAGCTGAAATGGAAAGCTAACATGTTACTCAGGCTAATGGCCCCTAGAATCTACATTAATTACTAATCACTGTCTTGCAATTCACCAGATATGCTCTTTTCCTCACCCTCTTGATTCTCATCTGAATAAATTTTTCTTAATGTTTATTTAATACTATCCCCAATAAAATGCAATACAGCACTTTTTGTTATTCCATAACCAATTAAGCATAATAATTGAACCCCTCTGCTGCCCTTCCTATGTTGTTAATATTAATCCATAATTATCTGACTCCTATCCTATTTAGTGAGCTTTGGGTCTGATCTTTTCTATTCTGGAATAGATCACGATTTTCTTAATAGTAAAATGGCTTTTTCTGTGTTACATTTCTTCTCTGGACATGACCTCTAGGGATTTCACAGACTTCTGTAGCTGTTGTGTGGGACCTCTTATCCTTTTAAAGTCCACAATAAGTGCCTGTCAGACATTGCTGCAACGTGGTAACATATTGGCTCTACATTGGGATCAATCAAATCCCAGGCCCTGTGATTCAATACATCTTCTCTAAAAGATGTGAAATTTGCTGAATAAATTAAGGAGGAAGTCTAAAGTCCTTGTGGACATAAATTAAGAAAACTGATTTATACACAATGAGGATGAAAATTCTTCATGCGTGTGTAGATAATGAGCTATGTGGTCAGCTAAAAAACATGCAAAGTTCCAGAAACACAGGCAGAGCTCTGAAGGCCACACATAATTTTGTTAATTATAATGTATTCCTTTCCATTGCTCTAATTATGACTTCTCTGTGGCATTTCCACCTATCAGTGCAGAAATCTCATGGGAGTTCCTGCCACTCCAAGGTGCTATTACTTGCTATTGCGTGGTTATTTGTACCAGCATATATTTTGTGCAAAATACAGCTATGTCAGATCTGTGTGGATTTTTCTACTGGAATAAATGACTTCTCCAGGTAAGGGAGAATTCATCCACAGCTCTTCCTGGTCTGGCTATTGAATTATCATTACTTTTTTTAACACTCTTCCGTGTGACAACTTCTCTATTGCTAAGTGGAGATAGATAACGCCTGAAGTGGATGTACCTTGACAGAATTACTTTCCATAGGTTTGGATCTAGCCATTTCCCTTATCTTGAACTTTCTTTCCTCTGTTTCTCTTTTGTATTTGATCTCATCTGTTTCCAAAGACAGGCAAAAAACCTTATCAGTAATTTACTGAGGAAGAAGGAATCAGAGAGTAAGTGTAAGGTTAGCTAGAAAGAATCAGTTTATTCTGCACAATGGTATATCCAGTTTGGGTGCAAATTGTATGGCACTTGAAGTGAATCACTGAAATAGGCAGATAAAGCCCCTGATTTTAACCCTGATCCAGTAGTGCTTTTCCATATAATACTGACAGATGACCATGGCTTGAATTACTCTGTCCAAAGTAAGGCAATGTGATCTCTGTGAGTCTGAAATCCAAATTACTCTTTCACCTGCAACATCAACTTTTGTCAGAAAAATCCCAGCTGAACTGTGATCAAACAACACTGCTGTTGGGACAGAGGGAGTGCACTGTTGTGGTGACTGGACAACTATGATATTCCTCCTGTCACCCGTGAGCTGCACACAGAATACAGACAGAATGTAACTTCAGATATCCAAGCAGAGATATGCATTAGAAAGTATTAACAAGAGAAATGATTATTCAGTATCACTAAGGGCAGAAGCACATGGGCCCTTTCATTTTGCTTTTTGTAGGAGATATTTTTTGGGTTGTTTGAGCTATTTCTGAGGGGGTTTTGTTGTTTGTTTTTTGGGTTTTATTTTTTCATTTCTTAGAATGAAGAATTTTACTTTAAGAGCTGGAAACACAATTTCACTGCTGATATTCTTAGACAACATTAGATGTAGCAGAAAAAATCTGCCACCCTAATTTATAAGGCTGGTGGTCTATTTTTTAAAAGTCTGTTGAATAACTTCATTGTTCACTGTCATGGGAAAAAACCTTCATTACTGGACATGAATCTATTGCATTAGATCACCAGAGCATGACATACTGGGGGAAGGGCCTTTATCTAAAATTTGCAATTAAACTCTGTGTTGTGAGTGGCTGCTGAACTCCACTGTTGAAAAATATTCATGGATGAAGAGATTTCAAAGCCAGGAGGGTCTCTTTCTGTAACCTAGCTCAAGTGACTCCGTTACGTGGGGCTGGGAGCATCATCCAGTAAGTGTTGCATCCTGACCACAGCTCTTGCAAGAATGACAGAAACTCTTTCTGAAAATATCTAGAAGTTCTTATATAAAAGATTTAATGTAGTGAAATCATGTGGGTTTTTTTCCAAATAAATGATTCTATTGCTTCATTACTGTATTTAAAATGCATGCCTTTGCAGTTTATTGGTAGTTCTGAACCTCATTGCTGCAGGGATTGTCAAAAATCTCCCACATGAATAATTAACAAATTTTTCTCTGTGAACCATTTATATAAACCATATACTCATTCAGAGGGATAGAACAGAAAGATTTACTTAAAGATGATCTCTGCAGACCATGCTATAGTTCCCAGTTTGCACACAGAACAACTACACTATCTAATTAAGCCATTTAATCTGGATATTTAATCAATAAAGGTAAAGGCCATGATATTAAATTTCCATTTTATTTATTTATTTATTCATTTTCATTCCTGAGAGTCTGTTTTATTTCTTGGTCTTATATTAGAAACTGTGTGTGTGTGTGCTTGTTTGCACACATAATGAACAAACACAGAGGAAAAGAAATTTTTATGTATATGTGAATAGATAGATGGATAACATGCATGATTGCTTTGAGCAGAGGGTAGGATCAGATGAATCCCAGTGGTCCTTTCCACCCTAAATTAATCTGTTGTTCTATGATTCAATTCATTGATCATTAACAGAATTTAAGAGTCTCCCATTTGATCATGAATGGAGATTTACTGTAGCTCTATCAGGTATTTCAGTATTCCTACATCTTTCAGCCATTCCTACATCTATAAATCATAGAATCAGAGAATGCTAGACTGTTTTGGGTTGGAAGGGACCTTAAAGATCATGTAGTTCCAATTCCCCTGCCATGGACAGGGATTTCATTCACAAGATCACATTGGTCCAAGCATCATCCATCCTGGCTTTGAACATTTTCAGGGCTGGGGAATTCTCAACCTTTTTGGGAAACCTGGTCCATTGCTTCATCACCCTCTGAGTAAATGATCTCATCTTAGAGCCAATCTCAACCTGCCCTTTCCAGTATAAAACCACTACCCCTTGTCCTTTCACCATCTTCCTGTATAAAGTGTTCCTGCCCATCCTTTTTATAAGCTCTTTTCAGCCACTGAAAGGGGCTCTAAATTCTACTCCAAGCCTTCTGTTCTCCAGGCTGAACACACCCAGCTCTCTGACCCTCTCTTCACAAGGAGAGGTACTCCAGCCCTTGGAATATCTTCATGGCCTCTTCTGGACCTGCTCTAAGAGGTCCATTTATTTCTTGTGTTGAGGATCACAGAGCTGGACACATCACCTCAGGTGAGGTTTCACCTGAGCAGGGCAGAATCCCCCCTCCCCTATGCTGGGGGATCAGCCCAGCACATGGGGGATTTCAGGGCCAGGACACATCCAGCTCTCCCGCCTTACAGCCCCAAGTCCCTATTGGCAGAGCTGCTCTCCATGAGTTCTCCCAGTCTTTATATCCTGGATTGCCTCAACCCAGTTGCAAGCACCTTGCCTGGACTTGTTGAGCTTCATGAAGTTCTTGGGAACCCATATTTCAAGGTTGCCCTAGTCCATCTGGATGGCATCCCATCCTTCTGTTGTGTTAGCTGCACATCATTAAACAGAGGAAGACAGTGAAACACAGAGCTGAACTAAGTTCTGAAATGCATATTGTCTCATTTTCTCAAAGCTTTCTTGACAACAGTCACATGTAACCATTTTAAATGCTTCTTTGGAAGTCACAACATAAAAATGGTATTGAGATTTACTGCCTATTGTTAGGGCATGATGTTGGCAGTTTATTTAGACAATGAATCATAGAAAGAGGAGTGGATTCTTTAAATTTTTTTTTTCCATTGGTAATGTTGATCTTTCTGAAAAAAAGTCTAAATTATGTTTCTAAAGATGTATAGCTTTTTCTTTCCAAATTATGTTGCCAGAAGTAGAAGAAAACTATTTCTTCTTGAAAAGTATTTCATATGCATCAGTTGATCCTATGCAAGG
Organism: Argya squamiceps; assembly: GCA_037834095.1. Taxonomy (NCBI): domain Eukaryota; kingdom Metazoa; phylum Chordata; class Aves; order Passeriformes; family Leiothrichidae; genus Argya; species Argya squamiceps. The sequence continues at coordinate 69,981,461 of JBBMKD010000115.1, read as the reverse complement.
TTAATATTTTTTTCAGGTTCTAAGTGTTTGGATGTGGCATCACACATTAGCACTAGCATCACAGCTACTCTTTGCTGCATGATTTTTGTTTCCTCAGTACAGAAACCAAAATCAATTGCCCTTGGATCTATAAAAAATCTGATCCTTTGAAGGCGGAAAAGGTGTTGTGTCCTACTTCTAAAAGACTGGGATATTGCCATGTTAGAAAATGCTTCATGAGATTGTTTTCTGTATAAGGTTAATGACAAACCATAAAAATATTACATCAAACAGGGAAAAACACATGTTTCTACTAACGGTAAAAATTGATATGGGTATGAAAACAAGGGAATTGCTAAAAAGATTCTCCAGTTCTCCAGGAAGAGGATATATATATATATAATATATAAAGATATTTTACATAGCACTCATGGATATTTTATATTGTTTGTCCATGGTTTGTTCTTCAGCCTCTGTGGTTCAACAGTAATTTTCTGATTTACCATAGCTGGAAGGCATGCAAAATATAGTTACAATACTGAAGTAAATAAAATTTCAGATTATTAATTTCAGGTTTTTTAAAAAAACAGCTCCACAAATAAAATGAATAGAAAAAAATAGAAAAAGCTTTCATGGGTCATTTATTTTAGGAAATTATTGAATGAATTAGAATTAAGTGAAGACTGTGAGATTTACTCTGGTATAATAGCATGAAATTAAGACCAAGTCTTACCTGTGCTGTTAGTAATAGACAATATATTCAATTACATACTAAATCTGATTCACTTGTTTGTGCAATTAAAATGCAAATGTTCAGGTCATAATATTAGAAGCCTCCCATTTTGGATGTGGCATTATATGGTTTTCTTTGTGCTGTTGTTAACAATAATTCATATGTGAAGGTAACATAACTTTAACTACCAGTATGTGTCATCTTGAAACAGAGTTTCTTGTGTCTTATATGCAAGTCTAAACTGCTGCAATGAAGCACACATTTTTTCTTGGTGGAAGTCTTTAGTTTCTCCAAGCACCACAATTTAAACTATAACAGTGCCCTCTTTGTCCAGCCCTGTGGACAAATGATTCCAAGTAATATGCTTTCTTTGATCTTTTTTTTGTTTATTTCCCTTAATCTTGAAAATTGGATTTTCAAGATGTTCTTTGCTTCATAAAGTGTGAACCTTTACACTAAGTGGGACTGTAAGCATGCTGACAGGCTGAGACAAACTGATCACACAGCAAAATAAAATGTATTTCATAGAAATAAAAAGCAAAAAATACTCTATGTCTGATACATTTTAATTATTGAAAGTATTAATGATCTATAGTATTCAAAGAATATTTGATTATTGACTAGTAATGACAGTAAGAACAATGTCAGGAAACCCAGAGGTCTGGTCAGTTTTCACAACTACTGTCCATCCATGCTGGTTTCAGCCCCCAGGTCAGATGGAACCTGTTCAGCAGAACAGTGAACATAATTTGCATAAAAGGCAGCCTGGGATATATGTCCTCTGTTGTCACAGACAGTTTTATAAAGGTAGGTTTTATTACTTCAAAATTGTTACAGTAAGGACAATTTTTTATGCTGGCTTGTCTACAGAGCTTAGGAATTCCCAGTGTTATCCTTATGGGAGGCTAGAGATATGTTTTATTGTTACTAAAGAACATATAGAAGACTTGAAACTGCCAGTTTATTGTGGCCCAAGAACCCTAAAATTGGAAAATAGAGAAAGCTTGTTTTTTGTAGCTGACAACTTTGAGTTTATTGCCCTCTGAAAGTGAGGGGCTGAGTGTATATCAGTTTGTCTCCTGCCCTTGAAGAAAGGTTTTCATTAGGTTTTGGTTTTGGTTTTTGGTGTGGTTTATTTTTGTTTGTTTGTTGTGGGTTTTTTCTCTTTTGTTGTTGGTGGTGGGTTTTTTTGGTTTTTTTTCTTTTTGCCTTTTTTTTAAAATCTAGACCTATTTATGGGCTATCACAACTGCTACTTACAACAACTCTTGGGGGAGACAATAAAAGAATGCAGTTATGTTTTATTACTGCTGCGTGATGTAGGAGGCATCCTGGTTTCACCCAAGTGCTTTAGCTTTTCAGACTTTAGAAATGAAGCTATTCTTTGTCAACCCACCGCTTTAGACAGAAGCAGTGTGGTAAATGCAGACAACCAATCTGAAGAATTGATCACTAGACTGCAGAAACTGGGGTGAAAGAAGCTATTGACTTATGTTTAGAGAAGGAAAAAGGATGGGGCAGGTTGGCATGGTCGACAGGATGGTTCTGACCATGTTCGCGTTCAGGCCATACACCACACAGGAACAGGCAGTCTTGCTTAGGTTGAACTGGCAATATTTTGGCACTGTCTCTTCAGAAGTGTCACCATCTCTCTCAAGTCTAGTGTCTCTTACAGCTGGTCAAAGGGAACTGGCCACTTCTTGCTGCTAGCCACTGACACACCAGGGATTGTTAGCAGGCATTCAGAAGGAGTGCTTTGGATGAGCCTTCTCTTCCTTTTGGAGTCTGACCCATGTGCCACCCTTAAAATTTAGAAGCTCTTGAAATACTGGTGTTTCATCTGCATTGTCACATTAATCTACACTGGTCAAAGGCCAGCATCCCAAGTCTTTACAAAGGAAAGGCAGAGATATTCAGTAGTCCCCTTCTGGCTCAGATTTGTTCACGTGAAGAAAAAATTATTCCCAGGAATATGGATTAGGCAAAAAAAGCTGTTTCCAAATTGGACAATGAAACTGCATCTGTACAAATATTGCATGTATCCCAGATCAGTCTCTGGTTATGATTCCCATTGACATGGGAGGACCTGCACCTACATCAGTAATTTTTTCCAAGGTCAACCAGTCAGACTGCCTGTTGTGTGTGGCTCTTGCTTCTGCGCCTTCTCTTCTATGCCCAAAAATAGTTTGGGAATGTGCCTGTTGGCACAGATTAAAAAAGTGTTAGAGACTGTCCTAAAACTTTAGTGTAGAGACAAGTGAAGTGCCTGGAAATATTCTTTGACATGTTCAATTTATTACTCTAGACAGCAGTCTCAGAAGCAGAAGTCCGGGGTGTGTCAAGGTACACGTCCTCCTGCAACAAGCTGCACTCACCTTCACGAAGTTGCAGATCTCCTTGATACCTTCAACATGACAAGGACTTGCCATCTGCTGCACAGAAAGAAGGCTGGTTCAACAATAGATTATTGGTTTGTGTTGCTGCATTTTTTTAATGCATCTAAATGTGACTCTTAAGAGACACAATCTCTCTTCTGTACAGGTTCCAACCCCACAGCGCAAAAATGTCTTTGTACCACGATAAGAGAAGTCAGCTCTGTAATTGAATCAAGAGTATTACTAAATAAGGAAGGGTTCCTAGACTCAAATAACCATAGAAATACACCAAGATTTAGTCTTTTTGGGGAGGAAGCTCTGAAGTTTTCCAATATGTTTGCTGTGTAGAAAATTGAGTAGCCAAGAGAGAAGAGCTTTTTTTCCCTGTAAAACCCACCCATTCTGTAGGTTGTTCTTCTACCTGTTGGTTTCTCTGCTTCCAGATTCCTACTGATGGCAAAAGACAAAGTGCTTTTTGTGCAACACACTAACGTAATTACAGTCAGCTGGGTGTCAAACCCATCATTTACCCTCTGAGTCCAAAAATGGAAACTCCATTATTTTTTTTGTCACCCTAAAAGTCCCCTGGTGAGATGCATAGGAGGATCATGTAGTGGACTTGAATGTTTATTTTTAAGTTGATAGGTGGATTTTTTCCCAAGACAATGAATTTGCATGGCTGTGTGGGAGAGGGGGAGGAGGAAGGAAAAGGTGGAGAGAGACAGAAAGGAAGAGAGGGAATGAAAGGGAGAATGTATGTAAAAACAAATCTCTTCGTGAGGGACAAAAGAAGATCATATAATCTTAGAATGGTTTCGGTTGGAAGGGCCTTTAAAGATCATGAAATTCCTACCCCCTGCCATGGTCAGGGAGACCTTCCACTAGACCAGATTATAGCTCCATCCAACCTGGCCTTAACATGTCCAGGGATGGGTCACCCACAGTGACCCATGCCCAGTTTTTCTAGGCAACCTGTTGCAGAAATACATGACTATCATATAAAGACAGGGCCTTGATTTAAATATAGCTTTTATCTTTGACAAAGAATGATGAGATTTTTTTTTTTCTCAACCAGCGTGAATTACAGTTTCTTTGTAAATGTTACTGAAGAAGCATGGCACTAGTCTGTCTTTCATTTATATTGCTTTTATTAGGAGACTATTCAATATTCTGAAAAGAAAACAAGCTGTAGAGCCATAAGAAAATAATAAGCCTTAATAGCAGCAAGGTAGGAGAATGTAATTTTCAGTTTATGATAATAAATGCCTCAAAGCCCTTAACAAATATCTAGTAATTTAGCTTCAAAACAGACCTGAGAAATAGTTAAGTATTTTTATCACAGGAAATTGCAAGAAGAGAGAAGCTAAATCAGAAACTAAAACTGTAGTTGATCCAGGAATATAACCTCTGAAGTCATCTCTATTCTTCTTTGGGAGGTTAATACCAAATTGACACTAAGCTGAGTATCTTTTGCCCCTGACAACTGAAAGAGGAAATTCTATCTGCTTTATTTAGATGCCACATCACCAGGTCTATGAGTTTCTGGCCTTAAGAGGGCTATCCAGTCCACTAACACAACTACCAAAGCTCCATACATAAATTTAACTGAGCACAGCATTAACCTCTGAAGACTTGTCCAGCTAACTTGCCTCCCTCTTTCTGTCAAATTGCTCAGGGCAGTGACTCTTCATCTAAGTACAAAAGTAAAGCTTCAAAGGCTGACCTTAACTTCCTGCCATCTTGCAAGTTTGGAAACTCATGTTTTAAAACATCTGCAAAAACTTTTACATTTTGTCCACCAGCAAACTACAATGCTTGGTGTTGGAAAACACAATCACCATAATGCAGAATCTGTCAAGCACAGTGACACTTGAAGCTCACTTCAGTTGCCCCACAAGGATGTCTGGTGCCATTTGGGATGATGACTATCATCCTGCCTGGCCTCTAGCTGATGCTTCAGGGGAGAGCAGGGTTTCTGCAGATCCTGTGTCATGTTTTATAGCTGTCTGCAGCAGATATTCACACGTGATGGGGGGGGAAAAGCAAGAAGATGCTTTATATAACTAACTTAAATGAACTCTTGTAGTCACATTTATTTTATACAGCTTAACTAAAAGTTCATATTGGAAACCAGACTCTATCCTGGTCACCCAGGCTCAGTTAAAAATTATAAGCACCTTCAGATAATGGTTTTTCTAAACAGGGGCTTAGGATAGGTGAGAATGATCACTCTCGGAGGTACCTGCATTATAGTCATATCATCTGTATCAGGATTTTAAGGTAACAGCTGAATTTTAGTTTTCTGTTCTTTAGTTCTCTCAAGCGAGGTTGTTTCTGCACAGAGCTTTGAGTTTTTCAAAACATTTCAGTTTATATAGAACTTTCCCGATCCACCTATTTCTTCACAGTATTGCTTTAGCATGATCACAATGTCAAAATATTTTATTGCTGTGAACTTTGCTTCTTTAATTTTTCATTAAATTAGAGTAATGTTAGTAACACCATATCCCATTTACTTGCAGCTTTGTTTGCATAGTGCTGCCAGGTTCCCACCTCCTGACACTTTTTTTTTTTTTTTTTTCCTCCATGGTGATGTTACATTTTCTGTAACAACTCACAGAATTGTAGAACCATTTAGGTTGGAAAAGACCTCTAAGATATTTGAATCCAACACAGCCCACACCATGTCCACCACTATACCATGTCCTCAAGCACCTCATCCACATGTTTTTTGAACACTTCCAGGGATGGCATTTCCACTTCTTCTCTGGGTAGCCTCTTCGAAATGGCTGATGACCTTCTAAGTAGATAACTTTTCCTTAACATCCAATCTAAACCTCCCTTGGTACAACTTGAGGCCACTTTCCTCCTCCTGTGCCTGTTCCCTGGGAGCAGAGCCTGACACCCCTGCCTGCCCCCTCCTGTCAGGGAGTTACGTAGAGCCATAAAATTCCCCCTGAGCCTCCTTTTCTCCAGGCTGAGATCCCCCAGCTCCTTCAGCTGTTCCTCATCAGACTTGTGTAAAACTACTGTTAGGCACTGAGAGCTAATTTATTTGTCCCATGAGTTTGTTGACCAGATTGTGATTCCCAAGCCATACTGGCACTATCAGTGGAAGATTAGTTATTTATATATATATATCCCAGAGAGTGTCCAGTGGTGGAGAGAGGATGATGGAATATGAAACTTGAGAAACCTCAGTTACTACCTCAGCCCCAGGACTGCTTCTCATGAAGTGCCTTGGAGGACATGGCATGAATAGATGTCACAGAAGCAGACAGTTGAGCTGGGAATGGGGGAATGGAATCTGCTAAACTTAGAAGAATTGGGAGTGGTGAGTCATTTTCAGCTGCCTTTGGCAAAATGCTTTTGTTGGGATGCTGCTGAGGGCTCTGACAATGACCTGGGAATAACCAGTGCTCTCTGACTACACGTGAGAGAGGAGAGAGCAAACAGCATGGAGATCCTTCTATAAACCCTGATAAGAAAGAGGAATAGATCCTTGTGTGTCTCTTTCTTCCGCATCATTGCACAGAGAGAGAAATCTTCTCTCATCCTGAGAGAAGGGATCACCTGTCAAAGGTATGGTTTTGTGGTTTGCTTTCCACTCAAGTGAATATTCTGTTTTTCAGGGCATGTCAAACACTTCATAGGAACTCAGGAGAGGGAGCAGAGCAGTAAATGAAGGGTGGTAGATCTCACTTGCAAACCTAGATAAACAGAAACACTACAAAGTCTTTATAGAACTCCTACCTCATTCCAAATTTTTTCTATGTTGTAATTAAGAAAATTGAGGAAACATAGTAGAAAGGACTAACGAAAGTCACTTAATAAGGCAGTTTTGAAAACAGAAGGAAAACCTACATTCCAACCTTGGTCGAAAACTGAGGAAACACTCCTCAGAAGAGATTAAATCATCCACTGAATTTCCTTCATTTCACAATTTTGAAGGTCTTAAGTAAAGGATATTTTAAAAAAAGCCTGTATATTGATCATGTATATTGCATACTAATTCAGCATGGGGAAAAAAGAAAATCTCTTTTGTTGTAGAGGTAGGAGGTAACAAGAGTGCAGAAGTAGGCAATATGATTTGGAGAATTTTCCTTAACTTCAAACAATTCTTCAAGTTGTTTCAAGTGTGGACAGGGAATTTGGCCCCTCCATTTACTCAGTAAGTTGCTGCTCCTGTCAGACTCTCCTTGTTATTATTCAAGTGCAACTAAGTATTTTTGACTTAAAAAAGACTTGGCTTTTTAAGGATCCTAAAATATGTTCTAGGTGTTAATTTGACTTTATATAGCCTTACAGTTTATATCAACATTATATAGATTCTTCTCACAATTTTCGCCTAGGAGAGAGGATGAATTGACAAGGACCAAAATCTTAGTTCTGGGAAAATAGGAAGGGAAGTATCTTTTCTTCATCACAGACAAAAAGAGAAAACTGTTATGTAGGTTAGTTTAATTGCCCAAAGATGCTTGGTTTAAAACAAAACAAACCAAACAAACAGACAATCAAAAAACAAAACAAAAAAAAAACCCAAACAATTCCCCATCCAGAACAAAACAAAAGGAATCTTAAAAAAAATAATGTTAGGAGGTATAGGAAAAGCAGAGGGATTTATTATGATGTCTGTATTGTTTCCATAACAGGAAAAAAACCCTTCCCCTCCCATCCTAACTCAATTGATTTTTTAGTGGCTAATTTAAAGGGTTTGCATTAAGTACTAGGCATTGATTTCTTCAGCATCTTATTTCTGTTTTGGATATCAGAATGTTTGTGCCAAACGGTTCTTCCCTATCAGAAGAACTTGTGGTAATGACTCTCAGATACCTTGGCATGTAACTGGAAAAAAAAATTCTTCATGGAAAACTTACTTATTGATCGGGAATTGGGTGAAACATGTGAAAGACTTTTCTTTTGGAAGCAGATGGAAAAAAAAAGGTGAGATTAGCAATAATTTCATCATCTCCCTGATGCAGAAACATAATACAATATTAACAGATTCTGATAAGTTTGTGTATGTGGTTAAAACGTAGGCACATATCAAGGCATTCAGACTAGATTCCAACTTTTTTTCACTCAAAATCCATGCAGCCTCCTCCTGGCCCTCATCACCCTTTCCCACTTAAATCACACTGTGAGCTGGACCTTAAGACAGGTTTGCCCGCACCCTGGTCAGAACTTGGTCCTGGAAAACTGCAACACTAGCAACTTGGTCAAAGCTGCAGGCCCTCTACGCACAGAGGTCCAGTGATGTATTAGATGCAACCTTTGTGTACCATTTTGTCAATTAATTCATCATTGATCTGGGATAAAAATTGCATCTCATTTGCTGAAGGACACCAAGTATGAATTGATTGGGTATTGTCAGGCAGTATACATTGCCAGCAAACAGTTAACACTTTCTGCCATATTTATATCTTCAAAGATGTGCTAGCATGTCTAAGTGTCTACGTGGTTGCAGAGTACACATATGGATGCCAAATATCAGAAAAATAAAAATATTAAGCTAAACTTGTTTAGAGGAAATGTTTTATCCTGTAATCAGCCTATATGAAATCCAACTGCACAGTCCCAAGCAGGAAAATATATTAAGATTCTAAATATGCACCAATATATTTCCTCGTTGAAATAAGTTAGTTGTGCAAATATCTGCTGTAGGCATTTAGGATTTTTTTTCCTGTTAATCATGATAGCATCTGACGCTCCAGGGCAAAAACTAGATTAGTGTCCAGACGGTATATCTTGAGACCTGGTGGCTGTAATTTTGCTTCGCAGTGCCTGTACTTTATCACTTTGAACATGTCTAAATTAAAGGAATATGCATATGAATGATCACTGAGTTTGAGTAACTCCCAAATCAGGTCATTTGCTTCTGAAAGTACATGTCAGCATGCATTTTAGTGCTGGAGGAAATGTGCAGTCCATCGAGGGGATGTCGGCCAGTTCCAGGTTCCTTCAGGATGAGATATTATTTAAATTACTCTTTCTGAACCAGATGATATCTATACCAATTAGGAAGATGAAATGTTGCAGTATACAATTTTAATGCAATCTTGCATTGAGCAGCTTACTCTGAGGTTGTATTTTCACACAAGACCCTGAGTTTGGGGTTACTTTAGAGTTGTGAATTACATTTTTTAATACTCTGTGTAGTCTTAAAATTTGACTCATAAATCAGAATTTTACAATAGAGATTTGAAAAAATGCTACCTCAGTAGCATAGTCCATTGTTTGATTGCTCATTTGCATGGTCAAGTCAAAGCCACTTTATTTTTCCAATTTATTTTTCTTTAGTGATTCTCCTTCTTATTCCACCTCAAGTTTATGATAGCTGAATTTTGTTGTTTCAGCTCATGCTCTGAAGGGTGCAGAGTGAAGGGAGAGTTTCAGTTCTCCTAAAAAAAAAAAAAAAAGCTTGGAGAAAAGCAACAAAATATATCCTCAGAGGAACAAAAGGGATGGTGGCCAGAGGGAGCGTTAGGAATATTCAGGGAGTGGGTAGTTCAGTGTCCCAGGCCTTGAGAGCTCTAAATGCCGAGCAAGATAATCAGGTGCTGCTGTGATGGCAGCCTCCCTGACAGAAGTGATGCGAATCACTGCTAGTATTGAGTGAGATTCTGTGAGATGATATGATGGAAAGCCCTGCAGGAAGGTGAGATGCTGTTCCTTATTGCCACTGCCTTCTCTCTCAGCTATTCAATGTGCTCAGCTAATGGCTGCACTAGTCATTATCTTTCCTATATTTCACGATTATACTATATTACACCAGTCACAGTCCTCCCCCTATTTCACTATTAAATGAGACTTACTTTTCATTTGAATGTTATTGAGGAAGTTAGTGCATCTAATTGAAGGTTTCTGACTCATTTATGGTAGTTTTAAAAGCTTAATCTTCAATTTTGAGGGCCTAGATGACCCTGATTACATGAACCATGAGCTACAATATGACTTTCTATATTTTTTGTGTCATTAAATGCGCTGATTCATTTCATGGCAGTGTGGCATATATCTTTGCACCTCTGTGTATATTACATATATATTCAGCAACATCAATAAATAAATGTTGAAGCAATGTGCTAAACTATATTTATCATGTACTGCTGCTGTATTAGTCCTACTGTGGAAACTGTGCCATACAAGCCCACACAGATAGCTGAACTAAAATTTCAGTTCCTTAAAAATGCATGTAAGAGATGTCAAATGTGGCTTTATCCTAGGAGTCATATGAGGTCATCAGGTGGTAAAGAAAAAAGAACAAGTAATAAACTGTATGTAATGATTAAAATAATGTTTAGGTGTATATATACAAGTTAAGACAAGTATCCAGCATTTTGCTACTTTGAGAGATTTGTCTTGATGACTATCTAAAATAAAGAAGGTCTATTCATCCTAAAAAATCCAATAAGGCAAAAAAGTCTACTTAGATGATGAAAACTTGTAAATTCTGAGTGTTTGGCATGAGATGAGTGAATCTTTTGTGTTTTGCAAAGAAAAGATTCATAAGGGCCCTAATCTGTATGATTGTAGTGAATATGAATCAAAAGAGGTCATTAGGGTCAAAAAAAGTCATACTACATTTGATATATCTTTGGATATTTCTGGTTACCAATTCATTTTTTAAGAAGGTCTAATGATACTACTGTGAAAAATTTTGCCAACTGCTTTTGATTTTCTTATTTATAGTGCATTTATGTAAACAGTGTCCTCTTCTGGACAAGTTTCTGAAGGCTTTGGGGATATTTTTATTTAAGTAATAATCACAGTTCTGGAACCTACATAAAGACAATAAGAAAATAGTTTGTTTTGGAGGCATACTAAAGAATATGGGCAGAATCCTAAAGAAAATACACCTCTTCACAACTAGAACTGGGTGAAGAAACTTTAAATGAGCACCAGTCCTTATCTGTGACCATGGAGGGATGATCTTCTGGACAATCAGTCTAAAGGATGTGTCCAAATGTCTCTACAGGAGAAAGCTGTAATGGAACAACACAGATTTTTCTCTTAGTAGTATTTCCTGCTGATAGGAATTATACCTTTCTAACCTTAGTCAAATTACAGCACTTCTCCTTTGAGACTACCAGCTAAAACTGGATCAATAAGTAGCTAAGACCACAACCATATTAATAAAATGGCTAGATACATCCACCACTATTCCCAGGCCATTCCACTGTGAAATATGAATACTCATAGTATTAAACTTCATTGCCCTCTGAAAGAGAGTAACTGCAATCAAATTCCCTATTGTGTGTGGTCCCTTGTGTATGCTAACTCCTGCACTATGCCCTGAAATAATTTGGGAAAATGTCAGTTGTGTCAGGCAAATAAGGTACCCCAGTCTGTCCCAACAATTCCAAGTGGGAGTTACAGAGCAGCAGAATTTCCTGGTGTGTTTAAACAGAAAGATATAAATGTGTCCTCTCTGACTTCCACTTGCTTCATTTGTATCAATTATCTTACAGGAAGTAATTTTTCTGGGGGATATTCATGTGATAAAACCAGAATTCTGTTAAATGGTTAAACAAACTTTGCAATACCCTTGACCTCTCGGCTCAAACCACACCATGGTTCTTTGGAGATGACTAGCAGCCTTATCAGACTTTGTGCCAAAAGTCCTGTTTCTGTACCAGCACATTTTTCTTTGGTTAGGGTCACTGGCAAAGAGGATTCCACCTCCATGTTTCCCATTTGAATGCCTACAGTCATCTTCTATCCATCATGACACATTTCAAGGAAGAAGTTACAAATCTCTCAGCTTTCAAGGACTGACTGACAGGGTAATGAATAAAAACACCTCAAGTTTATCAGGCCAAAAGCAATGCTAGATGAACTGCAGAAACTACAATATTTTTTGATATTTTATTGACTGTCATGTCAGTCAGGGAAGCTATCTAAAACTTAGTGTAACACTTACTAAGCTATCTTGAGATTCAATCTCTTTTCTTGATAGAGAGATAATAGGAGGGAGTGGAGGGGTGTGTGTTTATTTCCTTATTTGTTTGTATGGCATTGATCTTTTGATTGGATCCTTGCAGACAATAACAGGGTCACTAAGGATCCTTGCTCCAGACGGCAGCATCTTACTCAAGGTGTGAAAGGCTGGCATGCTTCAAGAGGCTCTGGGACTGGGTCAAGGCTGATATTTATCAAAACACTAGTGATTTTGGGAAAACCCTCCTAATTGAGTTCTTCTAGCTTTGCAACACCTTCAATGGCATTTGTTTCAATATTACTGAACACTCACCTTTTGAAAGTCAGATCCCCCTTCTACAACTGAGCTCTGATGCTTGAAACCACTGCCAATTTTTGAAAATAGCTGAACATATTAATGTATTATTTAGTACTATAGACTGTGGTTTTTTAATAGCTCTAACACTATGGCAATGAAAAGAAGTCATGACAGAACTCAGATTAGTGTCTGTTTCTTCTCATGATTTTTTTCTCCTTGTTCATACTTTGAGAAGTTTTGAGCAATGGATATTTTTTTGGAACAAAGAGAACTTAGTATAACAGTGTAGTGGTTTCACGTTCGCCAAACTCTGTTTTGCTTAATTTAGTGTAGTGGTTTAAGCATACACTTTCTTTTCCCTCTGGGAGATAGGACTTGGGAGAAAAAGGCAAAACAGGCTCAAGGCAAACAGATAGTTTTATTAACACACACTAAGAAAAATTAAAAAAAACAACAAAAAAATGAAACTTCTAAACCAACCCTTTCCTCTACCACAAACTGTTCACTTTCCCACTCAACACAGAGAGAAAACTATGATTTTCGGTCAGTTGCAACCACTTAAACACAATCCTTCATCACTTTGGGAGAGGAGCCTCCCTAGAGTTTATGGAGATACATGCCACAAGAAAAGGTCTGGTGGCTCTCAATGTCACAAATCTGCAACTGCCTGGAATTTGGCAGATTCTGTGTAGTCCCATGCATAGAACAGTTTTTCAAGCTGCTTATGGGCCTCCGCATGTTTGGGGTACCGTTTTAAGAATGCTTTTCTAGTACAAAGCAAGGATTCTTTTCTATCTCTAAAATCGTCTCTATCTCAAAAGAAATAGAGACCTCCTTTTATGCCCAGGAGCATGGGCCTAATCACTTCCTCTCTAGAATTATCTTTGTCTCAAGAGCTGAGACCTTATTTTTTCCCAAGAGCCAGGGACATAGTCTATTCAGAATTCTCAGTTAAATCTCAGTTATATCAGTACACACAACCCTTGCATTCCCCCAAACAGCATTATGATATTACAAGAAATAGTTCATTTCTCCATAATTCACATCCAGACAAGTTCGGTCAGAAATGTCCACTTCCTCCATCCCTTCTTCCAACAGTCTTTATCAGTTCTTTCGCTGACTTTGTCTCATGCTGTTTCTCTATGTTTTAACTCACTCTGTCTTCCATAGGAGAAAGGGTTAATGTCTTTGCCCAGAGTCTGTCTTTCTCTCAAGCTAGCTCCCAGTGTTGAACTTCAAGGCCGCACAGGTGATGGGGGAGGGACGCATGCTCAGGAACGCTGATGGATGACCCTCCTCCACCCCTGGTCAATCCAAAGCCACTCAAACCTGAATTAGCTCCCTAGAGCACTGGAGAAAACTTCTCAAGATTCTCTCCTCCCTTGGATCAGAGGCTCTGGCAACCAGGCCCAGAGCACAGCCGCTGCGGCCCCTGGCACGGGGCCAGCATTGCCGACCTGCAATCCTCCTCCTCTCCCCATGGGAGGTGCCGGGGGAGAGAGGGCACGCTGCCAGCCAGGGCAGCTCTCCCATGGGCAGTGACCCCCCTGGAGGCCCCGCCGGGCCTGGCCCAGGGGGGCTCAAACCAAACTTCTGACTTACGAGGTGATATTAGCTCCTTGCCAGCTGGAAAGGGGGCACGAGTCACCTGGGACCTTTGCTTTTTAGACTGGGACTCTAAAGGCCTGACTAACTCTTTAATTGGTCAGCAGATGTCAACATCTGCTATAACTTCCTTAGAAAAAAAAAAAACCAACACAAAAAACCCCCAAAAAACAAATAATAAAAAAAAAACCAACAAACAAGCAAACAAACAAACAAAAACAACAACAAAAACAAAAACCCAACCAGACCAAAACAAACAAAAAACCCCAAACAAACAAACAAAAAAACCCCTCACAGCCGTGCTAAACTACCACAAACAGAGAAAGTATCATGGACATTTTTGTTTTATCAAGAGTGGTTTGTGTGCCATCATCATCATGGTTTGTCTGTAAAGCAGGAAAGACTGCTCTACTACCATCATTCTCTCCATGGTATCTCCACGACATTTATTTTCTTGCAAGCTGGCACAGGAAGAAAGAGGGAACTGAGATCAATGTTTTTTGACCCACACAGATAAGAAGTGAAAGACCTCAGGGAAATTACATAAAGTAAAATTACATTGTATATATATGCATATGTATGTACATATATATGCACATAAAAATATACACAAGGAAATATTTTCAATAATACTTGCTATTTTCCTAGCAAAGCATCACTCCATTTAAATAGTGGCTGTTACAGATACAAGTCTGCAACACCAGTTTTTCACCCCTTTCCATCAGTGAAAGATTTCTCAGTCTGAAAGGGCTCAATTCAATGAATAAGAATACTTGTTACAAGTTTCCAAGAGTACTTTCCAGCATCCAATTTCCCTCCTCACCCAAAGGAAGAAAACACCCCCTGTCTTAACAGAGTAGTTTCTGTCTTTGCAACTACCATTTATTTTCAAGCCTTGCTAACCTTTGTGCTGACTCTAAGAAGCTTGGATAATTTTGAGAACATAATGAGGCTGTAATATCATAATTGAGGCTATAAACTCATAATTTTGAGACCATAATTGTTATAGTTTGACCTGAGGCATAAAAGTGGCTGAAGAATTTCATGAAGTGGCTCCTGAATCAAATAGAGATTTGATTAGAAACAGAGCCCAGGGTGATAGTTTATGCTGCATGAAAACATACAGAATGTGCTAATGTGAGAAATACCTAGAGCATCCTTTTTGTTCACAATCCTATCCTTGCAAATCCCAAATGATGTTTGCTATTCCCATGAGCAGCATGCCATGGCATTCCCCACAGTCCTGGCACACATCAGTGGTGCTGGAAGGACTTCTGGCATCCTGGTTCTGTTTCCTTTCAGCTTGCATGCCCAAATTTTCCTTGCACAGAGATAAGGATGTACCCAGGGTATGCACTTGTTAATGCCTTTGTGTCCTACTGGTAGATTTACTTGGTAGCTTAATTGCCTCATTATAGATACTCAAGGTTGGAAAAAGCTGATGCTACGATTTTACTACTTTCATAATAAATATTACCCACCTATTTTTTTATTTCTTTTCCTCACAAACAGATTTTCTACTTGCAGGTTTTTGCCCTTGGGAAATAGTAATAATAAAACCTAAAAACTTGATGTTTTTCATATTCTCTTGCATTTCATTTCAGCAGGAAAATAGGAAGGAAAGAAGGGCTGCAGATAGTTCATATTTTCTTGCTTTATTCACCTACCTTTAACAATGTTATTTTCTCTTTTAAATTGCTTAGTACAGGACCACAATGTAACTAAAATAAAATAATTCTTATATCTTCCTCTGCACAAACCTTGCAGCTATGTGTAAAGAAATCTAAGTAGATATCTACCCTAAAAAAGAATAAACTGAAAAAACCTTCACACTATTTCTCCCAAGGCTAGTTTTAGCTTAGAGTTTGAGAATTTCTATAGGAAGAAAAGGTTGACAGTATAAAAGAGAGGTTTTTTTAGTGTTATTTAATAATGTCTTCCAGTGTCATAATTTGAAGCAACTTTCTTCCCTTAGGCATAAGATCTTCTGTGAAACATTACTCAAGAGAGGTTCCTTTTTTCTTCTAAACCTTAGAGTGGAATCAAAACTATTGACGAAGTCTAAAAACTTATAAAAGGCAGTATAGTAATTACTGTGCTGCCTTTTTTCTTCCCTTCAGTACTTGGTAAAACTTTAGCTCTGTGAAGAAAACACTTTGACATGATCAATATCCTAATGCATTTCCTGCCTTATGAACCTGGTAAAAGACCTTGTCTGATTTGACCCATTACAACTGAGTGCTTCTCCCTCCACCTCCACCCTTCACCCTAACTTCTTAATTCAGCTGTTTTCCTTCCAGTGCTGTTTGGAATGGATCATTTGGTGACCAGTGACATCAGTTGAACTTCATCCCCTTTCTTTTACCATCTGGAAAATTGCACATTTGTATAATACAACTCACAAAGAAACCATGTTATATTCAAATGCAGCCAGCATCATCAGCTGAAATTTAAATGTATAGCTTGAAAAAATTTAAGAAAAAAATATTTATTTTAAAAAAGTTATTAAAAGTAATGCTTTTCCCTGTTCATTGTTAATTTTCAATAATATCTGAGCAACAGTGCACCACTGCAGTCTCAGCTGTTTCTGTCACAAGATGAGAAATACAGAAAACTCCCCAGGAAATGAATCTTCTTTGAATAATTGAGATGGAATTTTTAATGTCGTGTCAAATGGATTCCTCAATCTTGGCTGTAATAGTGCAATGTGTAAACTGTAATGAGCTTTCTGTAAGTGTTCTGTCACCTACAACTTCTTGAGAATAAGAAAACCCAAAATTTATTAATCTGAAAAGCTGTGTGAATGCCTGAAATGGTAGTTTAGTTATGTGATTATGTCACTCCTAATGGCCATGTTTTCATATCTGATGGTAGCCCAAAAATATTTGCAGAGGACAGACTTAATCAATGTAATTGATCTCACAAAGAGATCTTCATCTACTTGTTTCAACCTAACTATTCCAACTTCCATGTGACTTACCCAGATGAAATTTCTAAACTTTGTTTTACAGTCCATGAGTTGATTTCCTTAAGCTAATAATAAATAATACAAAACTGAGATTCTGCTGAAATTTATTTGATTCAGGATCTTTAGTCAAAGCTTTTTTTTAACAGTAGTATATGACTGTGTGATAGAAAACTAGTCTAAATACAAGTCTTCTTTTTCCATATACAGCTAACAGCAGTAACATAATTGTAGCATTGGCTGATAACAATCTGTAGAGAAAGTGGGAAATTAAGTGCTGAAACAGGAAAATGATGGTATATTAGTATGCCTGTATACAAGCAGAGAGCTTATTTTATGTGGGAATAACATCTGGAAAGCAAATGCACATCCAAAAGCTATGGTCCCTTTATGTTTGATGATAAATACTTCCAAAGTCTGGGAACAGTCAGAGCTTCCCTGTAAGAAAACTAGCCAGAAGGGTCAAGCATCATTCTATAAATGGATTTCAGATAGGAAGGTCTCTGGCAGATCAAGACCTGAACCAGCCTGGTCTCTGATTGAGTAGGTGACCTGCCTGGTGGACGAGGGACAGGCTGTGGATGTGTCTGCTTGGACTCCAGCAAAGCTTTGACACTGTCTCCCATGGCATCTCCTGGAAAAGCTGCAGCCCAGGACCTGGACAGGTTCAGTCCTCTCTGGGTTAAGAAGTGGCTGATGGCCCAGCCCAGAAGGTGGTGGGAATGATGCTTCATCCAGCTGGGAGCTGGTCACTGTGGTGTCCCCAGGGATCAGTGATGGGCCTAGCCCTGTTTAAAATCTTTATTGGTGATCTGGATGAGGGGATCCAGTCTACCCAGAGTAAATTCACGGAGGACACCAAGCTGGGTGCGAGTGGGGATCTGCTGGAGGGCAGGAAGGCTCTGAGCAGGGATCTGGACAGGCTGGCCATGGGCTGAGGCCAGTGGTGTGAGGGGCACCAAGGAGAAATGCCAGGTCCTGCCCTGGGTCTCACCAACCCCTGCAGCTCCAGGCTGGGGCAGAGGGTCTGGAAAGGGCCCTTTGGGAAAGGCCCTGGGGGTTCTAGTGCCAGTGGCTGGACAGGAGTCCAGGAGTGCCCAGATGGGCTAGAGGCCAATGGCCCCTGGGCTGTCCCAGCCATGGTGTGACCACAGACCAAGGGTCGTGATTCTTCCCATGTACTCAGTACTGGTGAGGTCATGCTGTTAGTGCTGTGTCCAGTTCTGGGAATCTCAATTCAGGAAGGACGTTGAGGGGCTGGAGCATATCCAGAGAAGGGGAACAGGGCTGGGGAAGGGTCTGAAGCACAGGTCCTACAAGGAAAAGCTGAGGGAGCTCGGTCTCCAGAATGGGAGGCTCAAGGGGCACATTCCTGCTCTCCACAACTCCCTGAGAGGAGGGTGCAGCCAGGTGGGGGTTGGGCCCTGCTCCCAGGGAACAAGGGGAGGACAAGATGACGTAGGCTTTAGTTGTGCCAGAGGAGGTTGAGATAGAACATTAGGAAGAATTTCTTCACAGAATGGGTGATTGGGCTTTGGAATTGGGTGCTCAAGGGAGGTGGCAGAGCCACTTTCTCTGAAGATTTTTAAGGAAAGACTCGATGTGGCACTTGGTGCCATGATCTAGTTGACATGGTAGACTTGATCTCAGAGGTGTTTTCCAACCTAACTGATTCTGATAAAATTATGCAAATTATATAAGTATATAATGATATAAATTCCCCAATATGAACAGAATGGTATAATTCTATGAGAATGGTCAATGAGCTTTCTCAATGTATAAACACCTCATTGAAACTTTGATTTGAATTTCTTCCTTATGGATACTAATGCACATCTTGCCGCTCATTCAGAAATTCAAAATATGCCACAGTGCTAGGCTCTGAAAATTTACTTCATAGGGATTGATAATCTGTTTAAATTTTCATAATTATGGAGGAAAATAATGTAATGAATTACAGGGATTTAGAGCTAAAAAGCAATGCAGTTAAAATTTCTCTTAAAAAGAGACAATACTGGGATATGAACAAGCATAGACATTTCATGATTGTAGGGACTTGAACTTCTAGGAAAAGGAGATGAAACAGATGAGAACTTCTGCTAACTGCAAAGTCAACAAGAAGACTGGACCACTTTGAAGCCTGTTCTTGCAAAATATCTTTAAAAAAAAAATTATAAAAAGCCTGGTCTGTGGTTTTTATTCCCATCAGCAGTGATCTTGTCAGGAATATCAACTACCATGTCCCAACTGAGGATTTACATTCCTGAAAGGAGCTGTGATCTGGAAAAGTGAGGTTTGGAGCCATAAGTTGGCCCTTCGGCTTTCACAGAAGTGTCAGAACCTGTCACTGACTCAACAGCAGCAGCCGGCAATGCTGGGGCATCAGGGACTTGGAAAAGGCCCACACAACTGTGGAGGTTTCTGTCAGCTTGGCAGATTTGGAAAAACAAAATGATGGAGGCTGCTGACAAAACCCATTAACCCATTAAGCCTGGCTTAATATTTTCCTTTCTTGTTTGTTTGTTTGTAGTTGGTTCCCTTCCCCCTCTCCAGTAAATGCAGAAAATTTGCATTTGCTGCTGATGCATTATTGAGTTTCAGCATCTTTATAAACTGCAAACAAGACATAATGGTCAACCAGCAATGCCTCATATGATGACCCAGTCAATAATGCTAAACAGTGGCTGAATAAACTCTCTGCATTAATCTTGAAATAATTCACCAGAGAAGAACATCATTCTTATCAAAAAAAGAAAACAAAAAAGAAAATCAAAAAAAAATCAAATTCACCTTAGGATCAAGAAAGATTGGTCTTTTATTCAAGGCTTACTGATAAAGCTTTTTAAATGTTCCCCTTGTGATTTATAAAACCTAACAGACAGATTTTACTCTGAGATTTAAAAAAAAAAAACTCGAATGTTGCATAGACCAGGATATTCAGCAGTTTTATCCAGCAAGGACTTCTGTAGATCACAAGACCTTAAAAATGGAGAGAGACCTATGGCTGTGGTCTGCTCACAGGGAAAACCCTGGTCAGCATGGCATGGCAGGGCATGGCACAATGTCTCAAGGATTTCTGTACATAAAATGTGCTAGGACCAGATACAACAAAATAACAATATCTCTTCATAGAAAGATAAAACCATTACTCACGAAATACAATGGCTGTGCTTTATTATAAACCCATGACACATCCAGGCATGCATGTATTTTCCTAAAGTACTTAAATAAGGCTTCATGCACTTCCACAATGTGTCAGAGATTAGGCTTTTGCTTTGATTTTCACTGAAATGTTGCAAACTTTGTTTGCTATGCAGTTCTGCTTCCCATTGCAAATAATTGTCACTTTGGTTACTCTAGAGAGTGATTAAGGCTGAGACTGGGCTCTGTTTTACCTATTTTGCTCATATTCGCCAGTACAGCTGTCTCATTTTTGCACAAAAATGTCACTGTTTTGCTTTGTTATCCAAAACAGCACTGTGACAGTTTTGATGCACTTGTTTCAGCCATTGCAGCTGGAATTATGGAACCAGGCAATGCATAAGCAGATAACTAAAACCCTGCAATTTTCTGCCTCATGACAGAATCAGAAATTATAAGAAACAACTATTTACATTACATGCCATCAGAACTCTACAATCAGACAGAAGCTGGTAGATGATATTTAGCCTTTGCATTAAAAAATCACAATTTCTCATAAAATCAAACTCCAAGCACAATATTGTCCTTCAGCAAACTTTGGGAAAGAAAACAAGCAAAGCAGAAAAAAACCCCACAAAAGTTATTTCCGTTATAAAGATTCACAAGGTTTGCTTGGAAGAGAATATAATCAATTAATATCTTTAGGTTAAAAAAATTAGCTTATAACGCACAGGATCTGGACAGCAGGATATCCTCTAGTCCATAGTGGGAAGTGGGGCAAAAGGAGCAGCACAAATGGCCACAAAAGGCTGCTCTAAAGGTCAAAGGGAGAATCACTTTTAAAACTGAAATACAGCTATGGGACACTACTTTTTTTGGTTGGGGGGGAGCAAGGAAAGTGGGTTTTTTTCTCATGTTAAACTCAGTGGGAGAAATCTCAGAACTTTCAAGTGTCTGATGTATTCCAGACACATCAGACCATCCAAGGTGCCCTCATGAGGCCAACAGATGTGACACAGCACCTGGTGGTCTTTTGGCTTTTGAAGCACCAGCTGGAGACTGGGCAGAGCTCTCTAAAAATGGTGCCTGAAAAGGAAGTGGCATTTTCTTCAAAAGGTAGTGGCCTTTTCTTCAAAGAGGCATGGACTGTTTCTTCAGGGGAATGATCTGGACTGGGTTCAATGCTGACAGAAATGTGTGGCAAAAAAGGGTAAATCAAACTTGGAAGCCGTTTTATTCCTTCCTCAGTCTTAAAGGCAGTAAAAGGCAGTTTCTTGCTCAAATGAGTGGTTTGTATGCAACCAGAATATGATCCTGGGAGAGATCAATGCAAGCCTTTGTACCTGTATTCACAAACATTTTAAAGACACAATAATTTTTTCTGCTAGGTTTGTTTATGACCTTCTGTCTTTTTCATGTGCCCTTTCTCTCTCTTTCTCTCTCTCTCTCTTTTTTTTTTTTTTTGTTGTTGTTGTTGTTGTTGCTGTTGTTGGTGGTGGTTGGTTTGGTTTGTCTTGCTTTGGTTTGTGGGTTTGGTTTTTTTTCTTCTTTTTGTTTTTATTTTTTTTGTTTGTTTTTATTTTCCTTTCTGACTCAATTACCTAATTTCTTAGAAACCATTTTCTGCTTGCTTCTGAAGCAGAGTAGAGCACAATTGGACCCATTTCATGTGAGTCCTATGTATTTTACTAGATATGGTTTATTCTCCCTCTCTTTTCCCTGAGTTTGGCAGTGGCATCTAAGAACACAACTTACAAAAAAACCATAATACCCCTTCTTGTCTCTTCAGCTCAAGATAATGTCACCAGCAAAAATCTGTCCTTAGTGCAGAAGGGAAAGAAGCAAAAGAGGCAACAAGAGAATCTGTGTCCAACCTGCATCATGTATCAGACTGTGCAGTGCACCAGAAAACATAGCATTTTTAGTTAATTTACTCTAGATCACTTTGACTTCACAGTAGGGTTTAATGATCAATGTTAACAGCTTTATGAGTCTGATTTTGCTTATTGCTCATATAGGAATAACCAGATGTTCTAAAAAAAAAAAAAAACAAACCACAAATAAACAACCTGTGATGTTAGCCTGAGCTTTTATTAGAGGACAGAAACACAGACCATACTTTTTCTGGATGACAGAAGATAGCTTGTTCCCACAGGGGATCTTTTATAGTATCATAAATCCTCCATCTGGGATTTCATTCAATTCGTTTTTCAAATATTTGCTATCTACTGAGGCATTGAATTTTCTTTGCTTTGTTAATATCTATTAATATGTAGACCTTTTTTTTAGATACCATAGTGGAAGAGGGCCCCTGGTGTCATAGCACTCAACCACTTCTTGTCTGAGAAAAACAAACACACCTGTTCTCTTCTCCTTTGGAAATTTTTTATCTTGAACAGTGAGTATTTTCTCACTAGACTTGTTTTTTCAAGACTGGACTTTGGGTTTAGGAATGTGATTTCCACAGACATATCAAGGAATTCTCGTTATCCCTAAACTGTCTCAAATACTTCACAAGAGCCATGAACACTGACCTTGGGAGGGGTACCATGAAAGATGTTGGACATCTCATTTATTTTCTCCATGTTCTTAAACTATGGTCCATGTTGCTCAAATGTATAGGTGGTAGGGATGTGTCTACCTAATAAAACCATTATTCTAAAATAAGTTATTCTAAATGTGTGTGTAAATGACTCTGAAGAAGGATTCTGTCTGCCTAAAGTAAAGCTCTGGCACTTTCCCCCATTCACCAGAAGCTCTTAGGCTGTTCTGCCTGAGACATTAAATGCAAGGGTGAAAATACCAGTTTTCTCAGTGGAGAAATCACAGCTGCAGTTTTACTATTCTGAGACATCAGGATCACACCAGATTAAAGAATAATCAGTAGCACTGCCATCACCACCTACTTTGGCTCACTTTTGTTCAGGAGAAAGAGATCCTATTGTCACCCTTATTATTCTGAGCTACCTTTTCCTCTGTGAATTTACCTCTTTTTCCCTTGTTCTTTTGTCCTCAAAACTGCATCCAGGAGCACATTTTCTGCCTCAGTTCTGTAAGTCCCAGAGAAGGGGTGGAATACTCCTCCCTGGAGATGTTAAAAGAAACAACTGGACACATGTACACAATGTGTCAGTGTCAGAGCCATGTTTTCATTTTTTTACTTTTTTTTTTTTTTTTAAAATTTATTTTGATTCTTTTTATTTCATCCCTAATGTTTTCTTTAGGTTTTTCATTTATCTTTGAGGAAATATGATCTAACAATCTAGAAGTAAGTTAAGTGACAGGAGTTGTTCTGTAAAGGTTTTGGCTTTTAAAAAGAAGATATAGGTAAATAAATTAACACTTTCCCAGTGTTTTAACTTCTAAAGTTTTTAAGCTGTTCTTTTCTCTTTTTTCCATCCTTTTCTGTAATGGGAAGTCAAAAGTCTTTTGCAATGGGAAGAAACTAGAAGCAATCACAAGCTCGGAATATGCTGGAGAGGATTTTAAGAAGTCTTTCAGTCTGATCTGTCTTGAATCTGTCATACTGCGTGACCCATGGCTTTTTGTCCCATCCCTGCTCAGCTGGCAGAGGCCTTTCACAAGCACACAAACCTTTGTTACCTCAAAACCTTAGAATTTGCTTCACCATTATGTGGTATAACAGCAAATAAGTTTTTGATTAACACTTTGACCTCACTGAGGTCTAAATTCTCCTTGCCAGCCTAAAGAAAGTAGTGCTTTATATCAATCTTAAGCCTTTCTATTTGATGCAACACAGTGAAAAAACCACTTTGCTTCAGTAACATTTGAAACATCATTTCAATTGAAAATGTCACACCAAAGCATCCAGCATTACCATGTCAAGTCTCTTCATATTTTTTTTCTTTCTACAGTGAACATTAATATTGTAGTCTTCATCCTGGCTTCTGAGATCCCTCATAGTGTGGAAATTCAGAATTTTAACGGGGATACTAGTAATTTTTTCTATATTTATTTTTTCTGCCTTCTCTGTTTTGGTCATGTTCTCTTTGAGGCAGAGGCTTTCTCTTATTAGATGAATTAATTGCAAATAATAAAATAACTGCATGTAAATTTGTTCCACTGATACTTAAATGTTAATGTGCAAAATAGTACTTGCAAAATAAGTACTTTAAAAATATGAATGTTATTTTTTTTTCCACATATGAAGGAATTCCTGAGAAGATTGTAATATATATGAAGAATTAATTTTGGGAATATTTTCCATTCAGTGATTTATAAATATTCTACAGTCTCTATATTCTTTATGGAAATCCCTTGCAAATGTATTTATAACTGGGGGCTAAAAGTGAGTCCCAATCCATTCCCATAATAGCTGGGGAATATTAATATACATGTATTGCAAAATGATTTCAAAACCAGAAAGGAAGAAAAACAAAACTCTTTCTTCCAGATCAGATTTTTGAGCAAGCTTTGGATAATCACTTGAATGTTTGGACATCCCTCTGAAGCAAAGCTTTTCTGATGTTTATGCCTCATTAATCACAACCAAGAAATTGGAGCAGTTTATGTTATCTGCAAAAAATATTCCTTTTATATCGTTTTCCCCAACTGTTCGGCAACATTGTTAGTTCTGAAGAAGGTGAAACAGAAGAAATAGATCTGAATTAAATTAATTTTTTGCCCCTAGTTATTCCCTGAAATGCCATACAAACATACATATGCATACATCTATATGCTTATATTTACATACACATATTATTTTGTGCGTATGTACATATATATAAGTTCATGCATAAATTTATTCTCTTATACTTGCAAAGAAAATTATTTTTTTGCAAATACATGTTTTTTCCCTGCCATAAGATGGAGTCACCACCTCTGAGTCTGAATGAAACCTTCACTCCCAGCAGTCTCTATTGAGGTATTTGTAAACCCAGCTATCATCTGTATCTAAACTGGGATGGACAGGAGCCATGTCTGCCATCTGGCCACCGCTCTGAGGGCTCTGTGAAACAAGCTGGTGGTGCCAGAGCCCTTTCTTGCAGACAGATGTGCACCTTGCACTGACATTCATGGCTGGCGTCAGCCACCAGCCGCAGCAGACAGGTCAGTCACTGAGTTGGCATGAGGAGTGGGATGTTCTCCAAGCCACAGAGGTGTGTCCCCATAGTTTTCTGTACTGGGGGGCACCTTAAGGGAAGGTGGGATGTCCTGCTAACACAGGAACATTAGGGCATGTCACCAGGGAGTCAACAAAAGGTGTCTGGTTGGCTTCAGGTTTCAACCCACATTTTGTGTGACAGTTGTCAAATATTGCAAACTCTGGACCATCATCTGACAGCTGGATAAAGTTTATCTCAATTTTCCTATTTCCTTGTCAGTTTGCTGATCATCGTGGACCTGCCTAAGGGATAACCATCAACAGGTGGAAGGAGTGTGTGGCAGGGCTTGGCAGTTGTGTGCATTGCTTTCTAACTTCCCATTGCAAGCTTTCATGATCTCATTTCCTTATGGCAAATTTTGCTTCCAAAATGTGATTTCCCGTCTGTGTAGGGTTTTCAGGGATTACGGTCTTGGGGTTTTTTTCCTTTCTTTCTTTCTTTCTTTCTTTCTTTCTTTCTTTCTTTCTTTCTTTCTTTCTTTCTTTCTTTCTTTCTTTC
>JBBMKD010000115.1:69933237-69955704 GCA_037834095.1 Argya squamiceps | reverse complement strand
TTCTTTTCTTTTCTTTTCTTTTCTTTTCTTTTCTTCCTTTTTCTTCCTTTTTCTTTTTCTTTCTTTTCTTTTTTTCCTTTTTCTTTTTTTTTCCCTTTTCTCTTTTTTCTTTTTCTTCTTTTCCCCTCTGGATCCAACCTCATCCTACAAGTCTAGGAAGGATTAGGGTAAGGAACCGAGCATGTAATTGCCACACACTGTAATCAGGGTATTAAAATTCATTACTATAAACTTTTGGTTCTTCAGCATAAGCTCCTGTAGTGCAAACTTTCAGCTTTAGTTCAGGCAAGAGTCTGCCTACTCACAGCACTGTGTAAGGTTGGTGGATACCCTGGACCAAGTCCATGCCGCACAGTGGAACACGATGAAGAGAGACCTAACAAAGAGTATATCCTTATATACACGAGAATAAAACACCTCACTTGAGATTATGTGTTGTAAATGTGTAAAACATTATGTATTTTGAGTGACTAGGGATGACTGGCATTGGACTGAAAGATCTGTAGTGTCTTGGAACACTGTCAGTGCACAGTGGTGTTATATGATGTGTACGTAAAGATGATAGGTGGACTCAGATATCTCAAACTCTTGCCCTTTCAATCTAGAAGTGAAAAGAAGTAAGCCTGGGTGTTTAATTCAACTCAGGCAAGCCCTGGAAAAGCTGAGCACACTGCTGCACACACTCTTTTATTAGGAGAAACAGTAGGGATGCATGAGCATGACAAGTTACTCCTGGGAGTAAATCACCAGAAAGTCCTGCAAGGTAAAGCAGAGCCAAGATACCAGTCTATATGGAATAAAAACAATCATAAAAAAATACATAAAATTAAGAGGACAGTCATTATTGGATGGAAAGTGAGAAGGAATTCTCTATGTGCTGACTAGCACAATCAGATAAGAAGGTTATTGCAAGCAGAACAATTGAGATGGATACTTACATAAAGTAGCTATCGGCTCCCTTTCAGATTGAAAAAAAAAAAAAAAGGGAGAGAGAGACAAGGATTCATTTTAGACTCAGATGGAAAACAGTGTTAACTTACTGGGGAACCCAGAGCAGAGCTATCCTATGATAGATGGAGCCTCACAGAGACAGATTTGAGAGAAGCTTGAACACAAACACATAAATCAGGGATACATCAAGCTGAGATCATGATAAATATATTCTGAACATTTCTACTGGGCAAACTTCAGTTTGAGATTTAGGGAGCATGTAATAGACCAGAATTAAAAGACAGCAGCACTGAAAACTCGCTGTATCCTGGGGGCATGGAAGGAGTGTTTGTTTTTTTCCTTGCTGCTGCTGAAGCACCATGACAAAGGATCACAAAAGGAGCACAAAGGAGCACTTGCCCTCCGTGCAGGTTGATATGAGTGTGTTTTATCAGAGCGTGGCTGTACTACACAAAAATCACGATGAAGCAGAGAGCAGGGTGTCTTTGCCAGTACAACTGAACCTCAGCAGTGGTTGTGCAGATAGTTTGGATGAGAGGCTGCTGCTCAGCGATGTGATCACTTGGTTCTTCATGCTGAGAAATTAAAATGACAAGCTCCACACAAACAGTAGCCAGAAATATCTTCCTCCTGTGGATTTCAATGTGATATAAAGATATCTAATGTTAATTTGATAACTAGCTCATAACCTTCTCTGTCTCTATTCAAAGCATCTTCCTAGGCAGTAGTTCTTAGGTAATGTGAAGGAGGGAGAAGAAAATACAGGGTGGAGGAAAAATAATTCCCAAAGCCCCTTCCACAGCTGCTTTTCTTGGTTAAGAGAGAGTTGCAGATTATGAAGAATGCTAAAGACATGAACACACAGAAAGAATGTTCCCAATCTATGAGGCTTTAGTGGAGTCTTTGGAATTTAAAGGATTCTCAGGAATCTTTGACATCTTTTCTTTTTCTTTAGCTTCACCTAATAATAGTCCGGTTTTTAAAAGGCAGTGAAAACTTAAGCCATTTTTTTTTCATTTTAATGGTACTCTACATTAAATCCACATGAAATTGAGACATCAGCAGAGAGGGTTTAATGTGGAGCTCTTTCAGTACAGAATGCTTTAAATTAGCCCAGTAAAAGCAGGGTCTAGAGATAACAACAATTTGTGATATCTCCTTAAAGAAAATTATTAGTTTACCTATTTCCAACTTGAATGAGTTAATGGCAACCTGAAGGAGGTTTTCTCAACATCTCTGACTGCAAAGAAAAGTTGGTGAAGCTACCATGCTGGTTCAGGGCTAACAAGAGAGACTTCTTCATAACTCAGGCCTTTATGGTGATGGGTGACAGCTCTGCTTCAGCTCAATGTTGTGTAGAGGGGCCTGGCACTGTGCCCCAGATGTCACCTTTTCCTCTCATTGCTGTCCCTTAATTGAAATGCCTTCCATTAACATCATTTAGTCAAAGAATGAAACAGAAAGAACACTGCAGGAAACAAAAACAAAAAAAAAAAAAACCCCGTGGCAAATCACAGGAACATTTTTACAAATACACCCACATCCATGCCACTCTTCCAGTTCATATTGACAATTCATGGAACCAGCCAGTGAGAAGTACACTGCAAGGGATGGAACAGATGGAGAACACTAGATAAGTCTGGCATAATTGCCAGTGTGGGATTGCTCCCTTAGGTTCATTTTCCAACCTTTTGCCCAGTCTTGTAGGACTCAATGAGAAAGCAGAAAAAGAAAGCAAGCAAAAGAAAAACAAACAAACAAGCAAACAAACAACAACAACAACAAAAAGCCCAGTGGAATAGAAGCAAAGCAAATATTTTGGGAATTATTCAAAAACTCCAATAGCAGACAGGAAAGCCTCAACATGTTATTCTGTCATTTTTGCCCAAACATGTTTTTTTTCTGAACATTGATTTAATTTTGAATGTATTTCCAGCATCTGATGTTTATTTAATGAAGAGAGGTCTAGCCAGAGTAGAAAAAGAGGTATCTTCTCCTATGGTTGATTTCATCTACTCAAATGCCTGGATAAAACTGAAAGTAAAAATTTTAAAAATATTGGCATCCCAGCCTGGAAAAAACCTTTGTGAAACCAATGAACATGAGAATGCTACTCATTTGAGTAGATGGGTCTTCTTTAGAAAGTGATGAATGTACCTCGATGTCTTTGTTAATGGTAATGGAAACCTTTTCTCTCAAAGAGGAAGACTGAAGGTCAGGAAGGCAAAAGTTCCAGCCTTTGCTCCACCTGGGTTTAAGGCATATCATGCACTGAACAAACCAGGAACAGCAGTAGAATGGGATCTCCAGAATCTCAAATGTGAGAATGCTCTTTCACTGCCTTTAAGGATTTTAGGAAGGCAGAACAAAAAAGAACTAACTTTTTTCTGGACTCTTTCCACATGTACAAGACCTAAATTACCACCTAAAGCTGGACTAATTAGCTGCTGCCATAAGTTGTGGGAGGTAATTCTGAACTTCATGTTGTTCATTACACCTAAAATTCATTATTCTTTTATTGTTATTATTATTATTCATTGCCATTTCTATGCTTTACTCATGACTTTATTAGCAGAGTAAAACATGCTGAATGTCTCAGTAGGACATGGAAGTAGATAAACTTCTCAAGCATGTTTGTGGACAAGAAAATCTATCATGTCTATTTAAGCTCCATTCCACTAATACACTTTTTTAGGAACGACTTGGAATGGGTTTCGTTTTCAGAAGCAGATGTTATCTGCCAGACCAGCAGTTGGTGTGGGCTGCAGAGAGCACAGGGTTCTGCTTCTGCCCATACACCAGCATATCCTTAAGCAACCCATTCACACAATTTTGCTGTTTTCAAAGCCCTCTGACCCACTCCTGGGACTGAGTTGACGTTGGCATCTCCAAACCAGGGCTTTCAGCAAACCCCAGGCTCAGTAGCAAGTCAGGGATGAGCATTGCTGCTGCCTGTATACCCTGCTGTGCAGGGAGGGCATGGCAGAGATGTTCCACATGATGTAATTTTAAAGCCTTTGATTGTACTCTTACTTCTTTGAGGCAAGAATGTGTGTAATCATCATCACATGGCATGAATATTAAGGTCAGATGCAATCTCCTGCTGTTAGAGTAGGAGTTGGCTTACCCACAGATCACCCACTTTTCCAGAGCTGATTACAGCAATTACTGGAAAAACCACAGCTCTCTTACAGCCAAGTCTCAAGCATTTTCCTTCTTAAGAAAGCAGGCTAAGGTGCTCCACCTCATCAATTATAATTAGCCATCTCTTTTCTTCCAGAGGTTTGTATAAATGGAAATTTATTAAAGTGCTAAATCATAATGCTAATTGCAAAGTTAATTTTATCCAGACTTCTAAGCCACTGGCATTAAAGGACAATTATTATTATTTTTCCACCCCAGTAACTGGAATGTACTACGCATTACATTCTCTTGGCAACAATGAAATCTATTTGGGAGCTTGAGCTGTGTATTGTTGCTTTACTTTCCCACAGATCTGTATCTTTTTATGTCAGACTGAAAATTTTCTAAGGCAGGAAGATTGGCTAGGATTATCTAGCAAAAACTTCAATTTATATTGATTCATATTGGTTCACTGTAGACTCTCTAGGGTTTTGGGATTTACTTTTCCTAAGTTAAATTTGTATTTCCCACCATGGG
Organism: Argya squamiceps; assembly: GCA_037834095.1. Lineage (NCBI taxonomy): Eukaryota > Metazoa > Chordata > Aves > Passeriformes > Leiothrichidae > Argya > Argya squamiceps. Next base: position 69,951,093 of record JBBMKD010000115.1, on the reverse strand, counting down.
ATATCTGGTCCTGAACAATGTACTGGCTGAATTATTCTTATTTAACAGACTCCCACACTGTGTCCCTCACAGAGGGTAGATATTGTTGACTCACTGTGATCGTTGTCATAACTGGATTTCAGAGTACTCCAGTAAATTAAAGGAAATTAAAAGAATGTAATTCAAGGCAATGAAATTGCTTCGAGCTTTCCAAAATTATTGGGGTTTGAGATACTTGAAGGGTGAAATGACATCACAGAAATTTAGGTCATTATTTTAATATGAAGCAATCACTAGCTGGTCCAGGATCACTGCTTCTGGGATTCCCTGTTCCTAAAAAAAACAAAAGAAAAAAAAAAAAAAACTTAAGTGTGAAAAAAGATAATAAAACAGAAAAACCCCAAGAGGTCGTTAGGTTTATAATAATAGAGGAAGATTTTGTGTGATTTTGTAGATGCTGTAGCTTGACTACTGTACTGATTGCATTCTTTTGCAAATATGTCCTGCCCCAACTACAGACATTTATTTTCCAACATACTCCTTTCTTTTCCAAATGTCCATTTTTTTCATGGAATCTTTCCTGTGCCCCCCCAGTCACAGAATCACAAAGAGATTTAAGTTCAAAAAGACCTCTTAGATGATTGAGTTGAAGGTTGATCGATTCCTACCTTATCAACCAGAGCAGAGCACTGGGTGTCATGTCCAGTAGCTCCTTGGACACCTCCAGGGATGACGACTTTGACACCTCCAAGGCTTATGACTTTAATACCTCCCCTGGGCAGTCCTTTCAATTGCTTAGGCACCCTTTCCATGATGAAATTCCTCCTGATGTCCAACCTGAGCCTCCCCAGGCACAGCTGGAGGCCATTTCCTCCCATACTGTCCCTGTTCCCTGGGAGCAGAGCCTGACACCCCCAGCTGTCCCCTCCTGTCAGGGAGTTGTGCAGAGCCACAAGGTCCCCCCTGAGCCTCCTTTTCTCTAGGCTGAGCCCTTTTCCCAGCTCCCTCAGCTACTTCATAGAACTTACTCCCCAGAACCATCAAGTATCTTGTTGTATATCCAATTTTTGTGTCAACGTTTCTATCAAATTACGTGTTTGCAGATGACTTTTTGCAAAACTAGCTTGTTGATGACTGGGCTGTGATTAGACTTGCAGGGGTCTGAAATCTTACTCTAGCTACTGTCAGGAGTTGTCTCAACAGGGGCAGGCATATCTGTAGGTGGATCAATAGATAGATCTACCCACCCAGTCCTAATTTTGATCAACTCTTAAATTTTATTTACTCTCTGAGCCATTCAGATATGAACAAATTCCAGTCTAAAGCTGTGTACACAGCCATCTAAAAGACCACATATTTTTGCCCAAGCTCATGACTGACTTTTGTCCACAAATGTTTCAGAGATGTCCTGCTTGGTGCCTCTGCAGGGAAAATATTCATCTGCCTGATTCAGTGGTAGAAGCAGGCACTGTGTCCGTAAGCACCAGGACCAGCCTCTCTGGACATCTGCTTTCAAGGAGAGCATGCAGACACATTTTTGAGCAAAGATGTTTAACTACTTCCAGTAGAGAGTTTTCAGTATGAAGAAAGTTGCGTCTCCTGCCTGAAACAAAGAGATTTCCATTTTTGCATTCACCATCTCTGATTACTCTTACACATTTACATATTTATTTATTTATTTATTTATTTATTTGCATACTGAGACAATTCAATTGAGTATCTAAGCTGTATTTAATTTTTGAACACTTAGTAAGTAGTCTGTAAACCAGAGTTCTGTTTCCCTGATCAGTGAAAGGGAAGCAGAAAATATCTTCTAGAGGCCTCCACTTGGAGATCTCTCTCCCAAAAGGCTGAGCATCTGAATTAGGAAAATAGTATCTTATTCTGGTAGGTGCCAAAAACTACGTTGGTTCTTAGGGGTGCAGGCTGTAGACCTGCAGAGATTATTCCAGATTCATTGCTTGTTTCCACAGAGCTTTTAGCAAGTCCTTACCCACATGTTTGGTTTGCACTCATGGTTCCCTTCTCCAGTCCTTGTTACATTTAAGATGCAACTGAGAATTTCTACTACGTCACCTACAATATACTGATTAAACCGACTTTTCTTCCAGAAGGCAGACATTTTTCAGTTAAACAAAGTCTTGAGCAGCTAATGGCTTCAACTGCCATCATTTTATAAAATGGAATACAATTTTTTAATGAAATGATTTGTGGTTATTCAGTGGTGAACAATATTGATTTCTCTCTGTGTCCCTTGCTTGCTCAATTTCTTTCATAATACTAAATGCATATTATTTGTTAAACAGGCTTGGCACAACTTGAATTTTTGTTTTTCCGTACTCATTGATATATTGCTTACAATTTCTCTCTGGAAACCAGATAAAGCTCCAAAATTCCAACTTGTAAATTTTGCTGTAGTATCTTTGAAGCATTTTCATGTTTTTTTACAGATGACAAAATAAGACAACAATAACAACAACAAAAAAAACTAACAAAAAACAACAAAAGAAACACAACAAACAAACAAAACCCAACAAAGCAACAAACAAAACCCAACAAAGCAACAAACAAAACTCACAAACAAACAGTACTATAATAGGAAGAAAAGAGAGAAACCTGAGGAACCTTTCCTGAGAGATTCCTGAGTAGCTGAAGAAGAGGTCTGAGTTGCATCAATATTTTATTATATCTTGGTTCCCTTTTTTTGTTGTTGTTTGTTTTGGGGGGGCTTGTTTGTTTGTTTGTTTTGTTGTTGTTGTTGCCTAGGTAAAAGGTTCAAGGTGGCAAAAGCAAACAAAATTCCAAACATATTTGTATAACAACTTTGAATAAGGAGACAAGAAATAAGGTTCCTTTTTCTTTTTCTCTTTCCTTTCCTGCTTTATTTTTCTTTATTTTTCTTGTTTTCATTTTTCCTTTTTTTTTCTTTTTCTTTTTTTTTCAGTCAGCATAGATTCACCAAGAGTAAAACTAGATTATCTTCGAGGTCCACTCCAGGGACCAGCTCCCAGCTCTTCATCAGGGACACCCTCATGGTGGCACCTATCCTGGAGATGGATAAATAACAATATGATATCTATCTACCAGCATATTCTCAAAGTGTTAAAGAGTTCTCTATAAAAGTGAGTTGCAACTGGGACTCATGATGGATGGAGGAAGAAACCAAACCTACTAGACTGCTTAACTCTGAAAATTTTTCTTAGATATATTTATTTGGAGGCTGGCATCCATAGCCTTTGTATATATTCAATAAAGAGAAAGAACTCACAGCAGAACTCAAAGACATTAAATTAGACTTTTATTCCCCATCATTTATCTGTGAAGGCTGTGGCTGCTAGACAACTAACACAAGCACGTAAAACAGGTGTCCAGAATTTAATCCTGTAAATTTTCAGGGTAGTTTCTTAGCGAAGACTATAATTTCTAATGTATCCATTGATTTTTCTATGATTTTAAAGTTTGATGATGACCTAAGATACACTAGGTATTTTACCAAAAGATTGCCTTATGAGGATTTATAAGGCCAAATGTGAGTGACTTCAGACACTGAAAAATATGAGAATTGCTTTGATTTGAAGGCTTTGTAAATGGAGAAAGCCAGAGAGAAAGTAATTTAGATTTTAGTGATAGATCAAAAGGGTGCTGTGAGCATGCCTATAATAGTTAATGATGATAAAGAATTGAGGGAAATGTTCACATAATCCAAAGGATTTATTAGATTTCACCCAGTCTACTTTTTCATCTTCTGTAAAACTCATTTACTAAAGGCTTTAAGTGTGAAATTGCTTGTTTTCTAAATAATGGGGGTACAAGATCGAACTATTCCATCTGAAGTAGTATGGAAGCAAAAAATAATGCATCTAAAAGTAAAACAAAAAACCCAAATCAATGGTAGAAATAAATAAAGTGAGGCTTCAATGTTTTTGCAAACATAATGGGGAGTCCAGCCATCTCTTGTATTATGCAAGCATAATAGGAAAGATGGAGAGGACCTTCCCTGGAGTGACAGGACAAGAGGGAATGTCTTCAAACCGAGAGCAGATGAGATACAAGGAAGAAATTCTTCCCTGCGAGGGTGGCTGCCCCAACCCTGGAAGTGTCCAAGTCCAGATTGGATGAGGCTTGAAGTCATCTGAGATAGTGGAAGGTGTCCCTAGTCATGGCAAGAGGTTGGAATGAGGTGAGCTTTAAGATCGTACACTCCAAATATTTCAGCACTGGATTAGTTCCACTGGTAGTTCCATCCCTGCAGTTCTTCATTCTAGGACAGTGGGGGAACAGAAAATTAATTAATTAATTAATTAATTAATTAAATAAAATATGTATGGGGGAATCAAAGCTGGAGGCTTTTGTTTGTGCATTTCAGAGTGACTTTCAGCTGCTATCTTGAAATTTGAAGAGAGAATCTAGTAATCAGTCCTGGGCACAGAGACCCTAAGCATGTACACTTGCTGCTGCACAACAAACCAAAGTCTTCTGTTAATGATTTCTGATAGAAAGGTCCAACCTACATTATTTGCAACCACACACTCTCAGAACAGAAAAGTGTATCCTTTACCAGCAGCTAATTAGGTACCAAAAGACTATTTCCATCTGCAAAAGCAAGGCTATTTCCAAGAAGGCTATTCAATTCTCACTGCTGAATCTGATGTGGGTTTAGATTTAATAAATGTCTACTAAAAACAAAATAGTGATCATCAAGTGTTTGAACCTTAGATATCAGAGGGTCAGATTATTTTCATGCCAGTATAAACCAGGAGAGAAGTGAGACCTTCCTAACAGAGCTGATAAGCAGTCTTGGTGCTGATAATGATGTTTAGTCTAATTTGGGTTGGACTGAAAAGGAATCACTTCTTTCAGGATAAAAGATTCTCCATTTTGGATAGATAGAATTTTTAGTTTGAGTTTGCTTTTTGTTTTTATTCACCCCCTATATTGCCATTCTAAAAGTAGGACTTTTAACTTGTAATATTTTCTTGCTTATTTAAAACTATCTTCCTGTTCATGAACTTTATAGTGCACAGCAGGATCTATAAATTTAAAATAAAAAAAGTAACAACAGCAGACTTGGTTATGAACGGGTACTGGGATTTAAAAAAATATCAGCTCCAAACTTTCCAACCACCATATAAGCAACCAATTGATATGATGATAAAACAACAAAAATAACAGTATGCTGGAGAGCCTTTTGCAGTGGCAATATCTGTCTTAATTATGTAAATGGAAGGCTATCATCAAGCATCAAGTTCTCTTTAATAAAACCTCAGAGACAGCCAATTTGTATCAATTAGACAATTGCAGTCCACATATACAAGCTGCATTTAAAAGTACACATTCTTTATGTGCCAGTTGTGAACTGAGAGTTACAGAGCTGGCATTCCCTGTTACGAAGCATGATAGAAAGCATAAGGATTCCCTGGGGAACTTTGATAAACTGCTTCATAATGGTGGAAGTTAGAACTGCTTTTCCTGCATGATACTACTGCACATTACATTTCCAATGAGAAAAGTTATTTTAACTGTGATAACTGTGTACAGCTAAGATATCACTGCTGTGTGGTACCACAATGTGGTTACAATTTTGAGTAAATTTAGATTTTGAAATCCTCATGATTCAATAGATTCTTGAGCTGCCTTATGACTTTGAGGAAAATATTATGCTCTCACACAGTTTCTGATCTGCTGCCCTCTAAACAGAAATCAGAAACGCGCCCAAAAATATGGGTGGCTGCACTCTGACAGGTGGGCTACTGGTGTACACTTAGTAAATTAAATGCAGCAGAATTTGCATTTTGTGTTTGGGTACTTAGGTAGATTGTCATCTACCAAAAATTAGCTTTCCACCATAGACTTTGTGCTGTCCTCATAAGCCCCAGTTCAACATCGTGGCTGAAGGGAGAAGACAGCAGCATTGGCCTGAGCTGCTTCCAACACCACTGCTACTCCCCAGCTAGTCTGGGATTTTGTGACTTGTGGGACAGTTTTGTGTCACCCTGCCTGAACCAGCTGCATCAGGTTATGCTGAGCAAGTTTATTTATTTATGAAATCCGGTGAGGAACTCAGAGTTTATGGCTCTGATCCCAATGTTTCAGATTAAACCTGTAGTTGGAGTGTCCTGACCTTCTGACAGGGTTGACTCCTCTGAAGTACGCTCCTGATTAGCCCAGACTGCTTTTGGTCTGCTACAAGCACCTATCCCATGACCTGCGGAGCAGTGTGACACAAACCAATGATCTGAGGCCAGGGATAAATCCCAGCTTAACCTCCCAAGTTGTGTTTTTGCTCTTCTTTGCTTTAGCCTTGAATGTTTTCCAGAATTAACAAAGTGATCCCTTAATGGATCAGTTAATTCCCCCAATAGATTGTTGTGTTGTTTTTCTGTTTCTTTAAATGTGAATCAGACTGCAAGTTGAAGTCCACAGTTATGCTTTAGGGCATGACTTCTACTACACTGTCTCTATGAATCATGTTTTTCTGGTTGCTACACCACTGGCTGCCACATTTCCTCGTTTTTTCTTGCTCTTAAAGGTATTTTCTGCAAAATTCGGGCTCTGATCACAGATATTCCCTCCTGCTTTTCACAACCTCTGTGAAAACCTGGACAATTTATCTTGGTTTTAATTTTGTACCTTGATACGGTGCTTGTTTCTCAAGCCCGGCCAGCCTCGGCACCGATATCAACACCGGTGGGTCCTTGTTGCTCAGCAGCGTCAGCGTGGCAAAGGCAGGAGGATGAAAGGAGGGATGCCAGAGAGGTTTGGTCACAACGAGTTTATTGGAACTCCAGCATAGAGCCCTCACCTCGGGACGTCAGCCTCTCCAGAGAGACCTCGACAAAACCCGAGGGGACCTTTTAAAGGGAGGCATAACACAGAGAGGGAGTTCAACCAGGGACCAATAAGGTATAACAGGGAGGTGGCTCATATCATAACAAACATATAAAACAACCATACAATGAACAGTAGAAAGTGACAATCAGGATTCTGTCTAATCACTCAATGCCTCTCCTAGAATTTTCCAGAAGCAGGGAGAGACCTCCAAAATGATGGACAAGAACAGGAGGTTACTTGCCAGGTGATGGGCAGTTAACTGTGTGTGGGGGGGGAAACCTTAGGGAGAACCCAGAGCCAATCACAAAACTGTCACTGGGGAGAAGACAGGGAGAAACCAAAAGTGGGTCACAGAAAGGGTACATAGAACAAACCATTTTACAAAAGAACATTAACTTATGAATTAAAATTAAAATTAAAAAATGCACTCCCACAGTACCTTTCTCTTTTTTTTCATATATCATTGCTTTAGGAAAATGTACTGGCTACACTAGGTTATATTATTCATCCCTCATGTAATGAGGATTAAATGTGAGGACTCAAGCAACTTCTTTCATATCAAAGGAACCCACTTAGGGTGATAGGTCTCTTATAAACGTTTTTGGTACCTCCTTCAGGACTGATTCCTGGAGAAATGCCCATTCAGTTCTCCTCTCAAAATCCAGATTGTATTGGTAGTGTGACCTCCTAGAGTACATGCTTAAAATTATCCTGGTCAACCACATTAGGCTTCTCCCTTCACCTATCCCAGTTTCTGGTCCCTCTCTGCTGCACTCACCACAAAGTCTGCATCAACCTCTACTCTGATTTTTAACCTCTCCCACTTAAAGGTATTTCATCATCTAAATGACCTAATAAGCAAAGCAAAATTATTGTAATGAAATGAAAACAATAGACAGTCCCCACCTTGCTCTATATTCTCTCTTTCTGTTCAGGATTCCTGCTAATGAGAAAAACTGGTGGTTTTGTATTTCTGTGACAAGACAATTTGTGGCTCAGTGTTTCCTGCACTGCCTGAACACATTTGTCATAGTCCAGAGTCCACTACACTTAGACAGGAATGTCAGGGAAAAAGCAAGTGAATTATAGTTTGACTTAGGTTAAGGTTAGACCTCTAAGTTGGCAGAGAGATAAGTCCTGGGTAAACTAGACAGCTGTGGTAAAAATGGACAACTGAAGTGCCAAGGGACCTTAAAAAAAAATTGTACATCTCCTAGAGTTAACCTTTACAAGGCAGCAGAAGCACTCAAGAAAATGTGAGGGGTGGATGAGGAATAGGAAAGGTGAATGACATAGTGGGACTAGACTGCTTAATCCACATCCTCAGATAATAACAGAGGAATGGAGTATGTGCTGACTGAAGTGGGTTGCACCTCAGAACTGAAAAGCAGATGCAATTCCTCTTGAATTAAGCAATAAAATTAGGAACTAAATGAAGGGAGAATGAAAATCAAATTTTGCTTTCAGGCCCAGTTTCCATTACAAAGCTTGGGAAGAGTACCTAGGATATGAAATGAGGAGAGAGGCACAAAAAGTCTGGCATTCTGTCAGCAATTGCTTTTTGCTAGACAAAAATCTGAAAACAAATATGATAAGGAGCTGACAGACCTTTAGAACCCAGATTCTTGGGTCAAAACATTTTAGAGGAATTTAAGGAATTGTAATTACAACAACATGAGGTATTTACATATGAATATGCTGATTCAAGCAACAAAGGGAGACAGGCTAACAAATAATACCCGTGGTACAGAGCTGTGAATATAAGTGAGTGAATAAGAAATGGTGAGCTGTTATTGATCATCAAGTCCTTCCTGGAAGGTCTGCAGATCACTCACTCATAAAGAGATTTATTCCTCAAATATATTAATCTTTAAGAAGTAAACATCTACCTACAAAGAACAGTCTGTATATGAGTTAGGTATCCAAGCTATTACTATCATCATGGAGATCAAGTCAATGTGTAAAATGAAATATAGGCACACAGCTGGTCAAATTTAGGTTAAGCCTACTTCGATTTTCTGCTCAGAATGCAATATTTAGCCATATATTTCTGATAACACCCTTAAGAGAAATTCTTAGGAGATTTCTTAAGAGAAAAGGTACCCATCTTGGTTCAAACCTAAAAACGAGTTAGCTAGCAGCTAATTGAGCTAATTATACTTACTGTTATCCTATCCCTATATAACAAAATTCACTGCAAGTTCACTGCAACTACTGAAAAAAGAGTCAAGTCATCTCCATTTCCGAGGTCTGATGGTTTAGCAATGAGAGACAAGTTTAATTCTCCCTGGCAAACTGCAGGAGAAGCTCTTTGTTGTGGGAAATGGGACAAAAATGAACAGAACTTGGGGTCTGACCGGTTAGAAAGGTTAACTGCAAATTTGCAGAGTCTGAGTTAGCTTTCCTTTCACTCCACATCTGATGAGTTGTTTTCTTTGCTTTTTTTTTTTTCTTCTCCCAGCTACTGGAATGCATCACTGGTGTATTCTTCAGCCAACGTCTGACAACAAATCACACACTATAGCAGCTATTTTAGGAAAATATTTAAACATTTCCCTCTGTAGCTGGAGGAAATGGGTGCTTTCACTACATTCCTAACAGTGAGAGTTTTAGCACAGCCTCAGAGCAGCACTCCAGGATGTTTTCTTTAGAGAAAACAAAGTACAAAATAAAATATAGCTGTTATAAACTGTTAATTATAGTTTATAATAGTAATAATCCCAAAGAACTTGATCATTACTGTAGATAATGATCAGTTTGTTAGGGTTTGACTGCCATTACTTCCATCTAGGGATACCTAATTAGCAAACCAGTCATTAAATACTAGTAATGACTAATTATTCGAGGATTAAAAGCTTAAATATAAATAAAAGTGAGATTGAGACTCCTAAAATTAATGCGTTAATGTATCCCTTCCTCAGCATGAGTTACAGGCTACATCCTTTCCTTATGACTAGCTGACTTTCTATAGGGTTTTAATTCCCTCTAAATGAGTTTCTTTTTTAATAATCTCTCCAGATGCCTAATTCACATATATATTGGCCATTGCTTCAGACACCCAAATCTTTCCATTTAATAGAGTGCCTACAATATTGCTAAAATTGTTAACTTCTTTTCAGTGTTCAGGATGTTTTTTGGGGAGGCTTTTGATCTCCTTGGGTTTCATATTCCTGGCCACACCAAGTCAAGCTGCCTTCAATTAGCATGAATAATATTATTTCCTATGTAAGATATCAAATGTACTTACACAAGTGTATCAGGATGACCAGGGAAAGCCAATATAGGGCAAATATAGCATGGATCAACTTGAGCCTTTTAGTTAGTTCAGAACCAGGTGCTACGTGTGTGGCAGCAGAATGACAATGGTAGAAAAGACAAAGGCAGGATAGGCACAGTTCATCTTAACAGAGAGAACCTGGATGCATAGATACAGTCCAGCTAGGATAAATATCCACAAATATATGGATTTTTCCAGAGCTCAAAAACAGTATCTGCAGGCCACTGAAGTTTTACAGATAGAGGTGAATGTAATTTAAGTAGGGCAAAACATATTCACCAGTTTGCACATCAGTTTACTTTTAACTTGTGTCTATTTAACAGAACCTATCTGCTTTACAAATGAACCATAAATAAAGTACACAGTGTTTCCACAAGGGACCTCTCAGCCAGAGCAAAAGCAAAGTTAAATTTGACAAACCAGGAAATGGCATCATTTGTCCTGAATCTAACTACAAAGATAATGGTAAACTACATAACTCTGCTATTTAAACATGATGACTGAATAATCCCAAGATTAATTCATACTTCAGGAATGGTTACAAGTGCCAAGGCACTACAGGAAGACAGTTGATATATCAAGAGAAAACTGTTGTGCAGGATTTGTGCAATCTTTCCTACTTTCCCTGAATTATTCTAAAGTATTTCAGTGGGAATCTCTTGGGAATATTTTGTGTCAAATAATATAGTTTCCCCTCACTCTTTTCTCAATATGGTGTTTGTTCAATAAACCCCAGGACATACTCTGTTTATAGAAATTATAATTGCTCTTTTGAAGTCAGTGAATCCGTAACTTCTTAATCTAGATTCTAACCTAAACCCTGTGAGAAATCCTTTTGAAAAGACACATAGTTTTTTCCCACGTTTCTGTTCTGGGGACTTTTTGTAGCAGAAGTATAACTCACCATGTTTAAGGATACAGATGAATTAAACCCAAAATCTATTTTTTTTATGAATCTTCAGGTAATGTTTCCAGCAGCAGAAGGTAATTTTTCAGCTGGTCAGTAAGAACACACACACACACACAAAGTTTGTCCTCTTTCAGAGAGGTTCTGGTTATTGAGCCTCCCTTGTCTAGGTTTTGTCCAGACAAATGTAGACACAAAACTCATGAACTATATTGTCAAAATACCCATTTTTTTCTATATTGACTAGAATAAATAATGCAAATGCACCCATATCCATATTTCCCATATCTGTATTTTCAAAAGAGATTCTATTGATCAGACATGATGAAGTAAATTGGATCTATTTTCTTTCTGTTTTAAATTTTACTCGCCTAAAGTTAATCCTGCGATATTATTGGGGAAATGGGAAAGAAGGCATGAAAACTAGATAAAGCTATATTTTATTCTTTTGGCCCTGAAATGTAGTTTTTTGTTCCATGCTGGCTTATGGAAGCTCCAGACTGCTCCAGGAATTGAAAAAGTGTCAGAAAGAGGCCTTAGTGGAATGACTCCATGTTTACATCACAATCAACTGGCAGGTACAACCAGCATGTGTGGTGGCGACACTCTGTGAAAAACAGATAGTGACAAAATCATGCTTGCCTCTGATGAGTCTGCTGACTCTCATGTGTGAAAATAACTAAAAAATCCCTAATTTTTCAACATTTGCAGTTATAATTGTAAGGAGGCTGTGTGCATGTGAATATTTTAAAAACTTTCATGAGAAGAAGACTGATGTAGTGCCATCCTCCCATCTTCTTCTACCTGTACAGCATTAGGTGGGGGCTCAGAGAAGGAAAAAAGGGTCCTTTCTTACTCTAACGGTGGATTTGTAAATTTCCATTCATCAGTGCTCAAAATGGAGTTTTCTTCCGGTTGTAGTAAGGAGTCAGGTTTCTAATGGAGTGCACAGCATTTGTTTCTTTCTGAGAGGTGTGTGGTATCACGGCAGTTCAGCGCCATTAACATTTCACTGCTACAGGGAAGAGAGAACTCTTCTACATTCATTGATCTCTGTCTGATATGCTTAATGAAAAAATACATCGAATATGATAACACTGCCTTAAGGAACAGAGGTAATTATTCAATTTCTGTGTGTTGAGAATAACTTGCTTCCTTCTTTGGTACACATCAGAAAAGGAGAATGCTATAAGCACATTTAGTCTTTCTTTTTTCCTCCCCCCCCCGCCCCACCCCCCCTTCTCTATTCTCTCCCCTTCAAATAAAATATCTTAACCACCTTCTGGTCTGTGACCAGGTGTTATTGAACTGTGATGTATGAAACAAGGGAAATGTGAGCAGTAACTAATTGGTGAAGGACTCTGGGCTGCTATAGCTGCTCTGCACAATGAGGTTTGGGTGCTGTCCATCATGCTGTAAGGGAGCAGCAGGCTTTAACCCTTTCCTCCCTATGCACACAGATTCCACCACGCTTCTTTAAGTCTTTAATTATTCTCTCCAGGGGGTTTGTGTACTCCACAAGTGTTCAAAGCTCTGTTAACACACCTGCTTTTGAGCACAAGCCTCAAAACATTCTCTATGATGGGGAAATCTCTCTGCCAGCCTGACCAGCACATCAAGGGGCATGATTCTCCCTCTCTGCTCTGCTCTTTTTGAGACTCCTCTCAGCAGTTCTAGGAAGGATATGGAGCAGCTGGAGTGGTCCAGAGGAGGCTACAAAGTTGCTCAGAGGACTGGAGTCCTTCTGCTCTGGAGCCAGGCTGGGAGAGCTGAGGGTGTTCACCTGGAGAGGGCTCCAGGAAGACTTCAGACCCCCTCCCAATGCCTAAAGGGGCTTCAGGAGGGCTGGAGAGGGACCTTGGACAAGGACATGGAGGGACAAGACAAGGGGGAAGGGCTGCAAGCCAACAGAGCGTGGCATTACATTAGATACTGGGAAGGAATTGTTTTCTGTGAAGGTGGTGAGGCCCTGGCATGAGTTGCCCAGGGAAGTTGTGGATACCCCATCCAGGATGATGGGGTTGGATGGAGCTTTGAAAAATCTGATCTAGGGGAAGTTGATTGTACCCATGAACTCAATTATCTCTCTAAATTCCTTTCAACACAAACCATTGTATGATTTGTGGGTGGTAATACTGCTGTTGGATGGAGAAGCACAAAACTCAGAAACACAACACAAAAGGTAAATGGCTAGAACCACAGTAAAAACTGAGTTTCTCTTGTCCTCCCCAAATGCATTTTTTTCTCCATTCTCTATTTATATGATAAACTTTGGATTTTGACATGTACCATAGCCACACAGGACAGAGAAGCAGCTCAGCTGAAATGAAAACAGGGAAGCTATTTGCCAGATCTTGTCATAAAAGACCTTCTAACTTCATGTAGTGCTGAGCTGAGATTTCCTTTACAAGACTGAAATATCTTTAAGGGAGGTCATCTTTAGCAACAACTTCAGAGCAGGTTTCTCTCCCTGCATATATGCTTGGGAATGTAGATTCATTATCAGAACATGAGACTGATGTTGGTTGAGAGGTGAGTAAGTCATGGGTGGGTGTCTCCTTCAGAATGTCAGCTACAGACATGACCTCAATGAGTCTTACGTATTTTTTTCTCAAGTGTCCTGTACTACCCAGAACATAAATAACAGAGATGAAAGGATAAGTATATGTGATGTATATCCCTGTTTGTCTATTCTTAGAAACACAGTTTTGTATTCAGTACTTGTATTAAGTTACAAACAGGCACATTCAGCAAAGCTGCACACTAATTTCACTTTGTGCAAGGGCCACAAACTTGCCTCGTGTATAATGGACTAAAACAGGAACCTACAATAATCCCCTCAGCTTTAAAGACCCATAATCTTCCAAGAATGAGGTTGAAACCATCAGGCTTCATCTCTGAAAGAACAGGGATCAGTGGAATGCATGAACCCTGGATATCTGGTAAAAAAAAATTGCACCACTAAAATGAGCCAGGTCTCCAGTTAGAAATCCATAAGCCCTGCTGGTAACACATCTGAGGATGATAAAGTGAATGAGGAAGTCAGGTTGGTCATGAGATGAAGAAGAAAGGGGAAGTGAGACAGACAGAAGGTAAGACTAAAAAACTGACCTAAACAATGAAAGAAGAGTTAATGCAAAGGGACAAAATGCGAAACAGACAAGTCATCATCACTGAACAATAATACCAGAAATATAAGAAAGAGGTCTTGAAGTTTCAAACTCATTCTAATAAACAGCTTCTTTCTGTGGGTGCAATTTGACCTCCTCTTTAGCAGTCTGAGTTTGAAGTACAAATCAAATCTCTCCTGTACAGATGTGTCTCTGATTTCAGAGAGGTGCAGACACAGAGGGAAAATTTGCCAGATCTGAGAAAGACGGTTTTATGTATAGAAACTCCTCCTCCAGGAGATGAAAATTTGGAAAATTTTACCAGGCAAGACAGAATCAAAAAAGAGGCCCAAAGAGTTTTAGGGACATTATTCAGCAATTCATCCACCCTCCTGCCAAGCAGACACAAAATTCAGTGTCCTATTCACCACTCATGCTGTTCTAGTCCCAGAGCAGTGTAAGTTATGTGAACCTGAGTATTTGTACCAGAACCAGGTCATTTTCACTCAAAACCCTAACTGGTTTTCACAACCAGGCTGGGCGGGGACTCTGATGAATCTGGTCTAGCAGGAGGTGTCCTTGCCTATGGCAAGGGGTTGGAACTAAATGATTTGTAAGGTCTCTTCCAATCCAAACTGTTCTATGTTCTGTGCTTCATGACTTCAAGTACACATGAGAGGTGGGCCTGTTCATCATGGAGAAGAGATGACTGAGAGGGGACCTCATCAATGTTTACAATTATCTGCAGAGAGGCCTCAGAGCAAGGCCCAGGCTCAGCTCCAGGGGGCCAGTGATGACACCAGAGGAATGGGCAGGGACTGAGCCCAGGAACATGGATGTGAGAAAGAACTTCTGTTCTGGGCAGTGACTGAGCCCTGAGCAGATTGTCCAGAGAGGGTGTGGAGTGTCCCTCACTGGAGATATTCCATACCCCTCTGGACACAATCCTGTGCCCTGTGCTCTGGGATGGCCCTGCTTGAACAGGGAGGTGGGACCAGATAACCCCACTGTGGTGCCTCCCAATCTTAACCACCCTGGGTGGCTCTGTGTGTGATTTGCTAAGGCACTGTCTCAAACACCACACATCAAGCTGGGCCATTCATCCTGACAACAAACAAGAGCAGCAGCACACTCCGAAGATGTGATAAATATTTTTTAGTGTCCCATTACTGCATAGCCATCTGCTATTTATTGCAATTTTTCAGACCATAATGCATCTATCTGATATTTATATAGATGCTGCTTTTGTTACCAGAAGAAGTGTATTGTAACTTAATGTGGCATTAGCTTAATGTTCCATTAAAACAGAGTGCTGGCAAGTGTATGCATGTGCATATGTATATCTAAATTACTATTTTCCTACTCATGTTGAGGCAGTGCTGAGAAGTCATACAGATACTGAACTTCTGCTAGGCAATATTTTCAATACTGAAAGAAAATAATTTGTTTGTGCAAAGCCACCCATTTCCCTAATTACAGCCACTCCTACTGTAGGAGGAAATTGATAATTGAGTACAGCAGGAAATAAAGAGGCAAGAGTTTTATTGTCTGTTCAAGTTTTACTAGTATTGACTCATTCCTATTCTTAGACACACACACACACAAAAAAAAAAAAAAAAAAAAAAAAAAAAAAAAGTCTCTGATCATATTATGGCTTGGTTTTCCCAAATGTGACATTATACCAGGCAGAAACTGTGAGGCTGTATATATTAAATATCAATATAAATGATTCTTACAAGATCCCAGGTTATCAACAGAGACAAAAGACAGAATTCCCACGAAAAGGAGATGTTTGCCTGTTTTAACCACATAACAATACAGAAAACCTTGGACGAAGCAAACTAAACTAAGAGACTGGTTAAGGTGTGTCAGGTCTCCAGGAGATGAGAACTTCTCCATAACTCTGGCAAAGCTGTTGGAAGGACCTTGACTGATGTGGTTTCAGGCCACACATGTTGGCACTCAGCAGTGTGAGGATTTCAGGTTCCCCAGGGAAGGTGAAAATGCTGCTCTATTATCAATAACACCCTGTGTGTAGCTCAGATTGCCAGCAGATTTTACAAGTGAGCTGTGGAACACATCAGGATACTGGGCAGGCTGAGCTGAGTGAGTGTTTCAGACTCTCAGGTGCCCTGAGCAGTGAATGCACTAATGTCAAACTAACCTTGAAAACTGTGTGTGTTTAAACATGTTAACCAGAGCAAGGCCTGCAGAAATGCCACAAAATATCAAATGTAAATGCAGTCAGAGAGTTTATTTCCTTATGGAAACGGGGATATTAATTTTGTTTTGTTTTGTTTTGTTTTGTTTTTTTCACAGCCCTCAAGGTCTTCTACCAAGCCAAAGAGATGGTGGTTCATTGCATTGATTTACCACTCACTGAGGGATGCCACCAGTTTGACTTTTCCCATTCACTCCTCGGCTGACTTCTTTATTGAGTTAACAAATGCATAAAACTAGGATAATACATCCATGAATCACTCCCATAAATGTAGCTCAGTACAGGGCAAAGCTGTGCTGGTGGTACTGATCCCCTACAGCACTACAGACATCTGCTGTTCTTTCTCTAGGAAGCCCCATTTCTATTTTTTTTTCATGTGTTTCTTGTAGACATTGGATCTTGGCAGTCTGAGGCTCATCCCTGTCTTTCTCCATGTGCAATGTATCACAGGATGGGATCATGTCTTTGTATCAGGGCTCTGGGATCCTTAAGTTGTGGTGGTCTGTCACACAGCATTTATGCGACCAAAATAGTCTTGGTGGCCCACTAAAATCCTACAACACATCAGTGTCAGCTCTTTGTGGGCATCCCATATGAATTTCAGGGAGGCAATTTTGCACATGGGAGACATAAAACATTTGGGTTGGAAAAGACCTTAAAGACCATCTTATTTCAGCTTCCTTGCCATGGACAGCAGCACTTTCCACTAGATCAGGTAACTCAGCCCCCCATCCAACCTGGTGTTGAATACACTTGAACACAGAATGGAGCTGAAACCTCATCTCTGTGCACAAAGCAATGCTCCAGACCAGGGCTGATGGTGTGTTGCACTGGTGAGCTGCAGCTCTGAACAACTCTACAAGTAAAAATCTCATTACAGGATGGTAGGACTTTTGTCTTGCTTAGAGACATGTTGCAAGGGCATTATTTTTAAAGCCCACAGAGAAGGATGGTGAATTTACTTGTGGATGTGGTAATGAAAATTTAAACAAAAAAAAATTAAAGCATGTTACATTATTTCTAGAGCAAAAAGTAGCCCATTTGCAATCTCATTTTTCTGTACCAACTCTGTAAATATGAGTTTCATATATATAAAAAGAAAGCTGATGATTAAACCGGAGAATAATTACTACTACAAGGGTGATATCTCCAGGCAAGGGAAGATCAGATTTCCATGGTGCTCTGCTGTGCCGCATGTCATGTTCTTACATTTTGGGCAGCTGAAACACCAAAACTTTTCCCAAGGGGAAATAGAAAAATGAACAACAGGAAGTCACACAATAGGGCACTGCCAGGGATACGGCCTCAGGGCCAGGGCTGGTCTCTTAAAGATATGTGTTTAGCTATCTTTCTGTTCTTTGCACACTTTCTGAGTGGAAAGAACAGAAGGTAAAACTGACATCTTACATCCTCAAACCAAGCACAGAAGCACAGAAACAGGGATTGCTCCATCTCTGACTGGGAGAAAATCCTGTCAGGGCAGGGGAGGTCAGGGGAGGGCAGGGGAGGGGAGGGGAGGGGAGGGGAGGGG
>JBBMKD010000115.1:69889990-69933137 GCA_037834095.1 Argya squamiceps | reverse complement strand
GAGAGGAGAGGAGAGGAGAGGAGAGGAGAGATATCTTTCTCAGGATTAAATACATCTTGTATTCTTGCTTTTCCTTTCCACTCATGCTGATTACTGCACTTTTCATCCAGAGGGGAGGAGGGGCTAGGTGGAGCAGGGGAGAGAGCAGGGAGTGTAGAGAATGACAACAATGAAAAGTCTGTGGTCCGTCAGCAGCCTCAGCCCGGGGAGCGCCGGCAGCTGATGCAGCCAGGATTCTGAGATGCAGCCGGGATGCTGGGATACTTGTTTTGGGCTACTTCGCAGTGCCACCTGCTGGCTCCGCTCTGGCCTGCGCGGAAATTTCCACGCTGGTGCTCGTTTCAAGGCAGGTGGCAGCTGCTGTGATAACTCTGCTCCCCAGACTGCATTCCAGCAGCCAGCTGGGCTGCAGGGAGGGCTCGGCAGTGCCCGCAGCCGGCCCTCGTCGCTCCGGCCACAGGCAGACCCTTCTCACTCTCACTTCTATTGACGGCTGCTACCACAGTCTCTCTATTACTGTTGCCAAATACCAGAGTTTATTAATATTTTCTGCAGCCTCCCTCAGACATGAGGCTCTCACTCTTTTCCTGTGTGCAGAAAGGCCTTTTCAGCAGATGAGAAGCCTTTGATTTTGAGCATATGCAGCAGGGAGCCACTTTAAATGGGACTTTTATCATAGACTTATAGAATAGCTTGTATTGGAAGAGAACTTAAATATCATCTAGTTCTGACTCCCCTGCCATAGACAGGGATGTCACCCACTAGATCATGTTGCTCTGGCCCCACTATGCTCCTGTTATCCCCTTCCCAGGAGCTCTGTTTGCCTTAGGATTCAGGAAGGATGCTTGGATAAGAATAAACGGACTGAAAAACCAGCTTTAAAGATGTAATTTCTTCAAATATTTTTGAAGAATTGAAATATGTATCGTTTGTTTCCACAGTTAAAACCAAATAAAAAAAACCTCTTTCTCCACTCACCTATACCAAGGGTGCAGCACACAGGTACTTAAGCTACCCTAAACAGATAACACCATGCACTATGAGCACTGTGAAGCTGTAGCTGACCCATCCCTGCAAGTGTTCCAGGCCAGCTTGGATGGGGCTTGGAACAACCTGGTCTAGTGGAAGGTGTCCCTGCCTGTATCAGGGAGTCGGAACTGGGAGATGTTTAAAGCCCCTCCCAACCCAACCCAACCCAACCCAACCCAACCCAACCCAGTCTGTAATTCTATGATTATACCTGCATTAGCAGCTCAACCCTTCACTCTTTTTGTGAGGAAAGATCATACCAGCTCAGACTCATTGCTCTAGGTAGGAATAGCGATCAGCCAGAGTTTGTGATGAGGGCTCTATATAAAACTCCATTATTCAGTGTAAGCAGAGATTATTGGTCACAAATGTGGTTTATCCACATTAGCAGTAGCAGTTCTTGGTTTAAAATACACTCCTCTTACAGGCACTATTTCTCTGATTGATTTCCTGATGATGGATTCATGGATCTGGCCAGGAAGGCCTTCTCAGAAGGCTAAATGGAGAGGGCAGGAAGGATGTGCAGGACATTAACAGAGAAGGTGTTGGGGTCATTGTCTTGTGTAAACCAGAAGAGATATTTTAAAAGAGGAGAGTAAAATTAATAAAAATACTTGGAAATGGTAAAGCTCTTCACTGCCATGGGAGGTGCAAATCTGACTGAAGCACTGCCATTACCCGAAGTACATCTGTGTACTCCCATACCCCTTGTACATCTGTGATTTCAGCCCTTGCAGGAAAACCATAGGAAGGAATAGGAAATGTGCAGGGAACTCAGCAGGTTTTCTCTCCTCCTTGCTCTCTGCTGTAATATCAGCATTTTCTTATACTTTTCAGGAATAAATTATGGGTAATTCTAGGCAGCAAAATAAATTTAGTTTTCCTAGCTCCCTTCTTATCACAAAGTCCTTATCTCTGAAAGGGGTGAGAAAGTAGGAGTTATTTCAGCAGGGCTTATCACACTGATCACAATTATTTTGCTGTTACCTAAGTGCTCACTGCTGAATGGTTGTATTGTTTCATCTTCAGCTGCAATAACTTTACAGCAACGGGCTGGATGGTAATAAGGAGTGATTCCTGTATTAAGTGTATTATTTCTCAAAGTTTAAAAAGGTATATGCAATCATCCAAGTTTTCCAGGGCTGCAGTAGTGATTCAGGCCTGAGCACCTGAGCCATTTAGCTGGATTTCTAGTGGATCCCATTCCCATGGCTCTGTGGAGAGCTGACACACACAAATGCACTTTTTTCCCCAGCTGTAGCCTAGCATCAAAATGCTCTGCAACCAGGTCTGGACATGTCTCTCCCACACAGACCAAACCTGATGTTGTGATGGCATTTTGCACTGGGATGTTCTGGAAGATGAGAAATCTTCGAACTGTGGTACTGACCTCAGGCAGAATTAAAAGCACCCTGTTTAGAGGAGCATCCCATGCAGGACGCTCCTAGTTTCAATTAATTTGCAGCACAGACATAACCTCACAGAACTGCAGGTGGAAAAGGAGCAGATTGGTCCTTCTGTTGCAAGGATGAGAGAACCACACCCCCAGCTCAGGCTGGGTGCATGTGGGTGAGGCTCCCATCATACACAGCCCCACTGAGCTTTCAAGAGCTGCTTGCTCTTAAGTAAACCCCTGGTGTCTGATTGCTGAGTCAAGAAAACTTTATGCCAGGCTGACTGAGATAATGTGCATGTCAGGATCTCTCCCTCCCTTCCTCCCTCCTCACACCTCTCCCTCACCTGAGAACACACTGCTCTACTTGCTGACTCCAAAACCCTGCCCACGAGGCACCGACACTGATTACTTCGGGATGTCCACTAGAGCTGCTCAGCTGCTTTCTTTCCCATCTCGTAAGTTTCTGATAAGGGTCTGGTTCAATTGTAGTCACCACAATATCTACAGAAAAGCTTCAGACACCCAGAATAATATATTAAAATATACAGGGATTTTTGGTGCCAGAGAGTATTGAAGATCTTGGTGAATTCCAGAAAAAAAAAAAAAAAAAGGCAGAGGATGCTTTGCTTGAGAGATGCAGAGGTCACCACGTTCCTCAAAGCACCCCACATTACTGCTTGGTACCCCCTTAATCCTTTGAATGTGAGAAACTGTTCTTCATTCTCTCACCACAAACCCTTTGCATCTTTCTTTTCATGGAAAATGAGGTCACCCTGAATCATGCTATTTCTTTCCAGTAGACAGTGAGATCCACTCACAGCATGACAGGGGAACTGGGCTTATCTGTCCCCACTCAGTGATTCCTGTGGAGTCTGCTGTAGAGCAGTCTCTGTTGTAAAACAGCACAAATATCATGTTTGCAGGTTAAAGAATGAATTTCTGCAGCAGAGCAGAAACAGATACTTTGTGAAGAATGATATAATTGTATAATGTTTTCAGATAATAATACAAAAAGCCAGGGATGAATCCTTTTTAAAAGATCCAATTCCTATTTCAGCTACTGAGGAGCTTTACTCATCACTGTAAGATGAGTGTTTCATCAGTATTTATTTTAAAAGCAATTTCTATCATCAGTCAGGATTTCAAATTGGTTTTAACCCTTTACATTTCCTGTAAAATACATATATATATGCATATGAACAGACACAATTATACTATTTAAGGTCATCACTATATACTGAGAACACAGAAAACAGGTTTTTTAGGCTGTTCAATGACCCAAAATTTTTCTTATCATTTATAAGAACAGATTTATTTTTCTGTCTCCAAAATCTTAATGTTGGCAAATTAGGAATCTCTCCCTGCCTAGCTAGTTACCAAGGCATAGGTTTTTAAAAGCCTCTCATATTCCAAGCCAAAATTGTGAATTTTAACTCAGAGGACTGGCAATTATCCAGGAAGTCGTATAAACAGAATTTCTTACCCTTCTGCCACAGACATAGATTGTATTTCTGACTGCAAGAACTTGAAAATATGTGCTGGCCAGTGATTCCTGACCAGCAAATGGCTCCCATGTGCAGAGGAGGTGGTTTTTATTCTGCTTCATCTCTTTAGCTTCTTCTTCACTCTACAACAGTTTTTGTAAACCCTTGTGGGGAATTCTTTGGTGTGCACAAGGTTTTTATCACCTTAATTACTCACAGCAGAGTAGGTTACTTGGTCCAAAATGCAAAGTGCAAGTCCAGGAATGACTGATCACTTTATTAACATCAATATTAAAATGTTTAATACTAAAAGACATGAGAAAAACAGATGATGTCAGACAATCTTTGGACAGAAGCAGTGTCAGTTTTGTCTAATGGATAAAGGTCTGACCTGAATATTTGCTTAACATGGAGAACAAGCTCTTCATGGTTTTCCATACATTTGGGCCTGTAAAAATTTTTAAAAATCAAACTCCACAATGAATTATTTGTGAAAAGGTTGCCGGGGGACCTCCACACTTATCATGTGAATGTGTGATTCCTGCAGGTTACTATTGTTTCTCCCTTTGTTCTTGTTCAGTTCATCTGAAAAATTATGTCTGATTCTGCTGTAATAGCAATTTGATGGTTTGGTTTTATTTTTCTTGGAAAACAAACAAGTTCAGAGAAGTCCAACACCCTGTAGAAGCTCATGGATTTTATAACAGTGTCACAGAACCTTGGACATACATCAGGAACTATTGGCTTGTAATTTGTAAAAATCAGGTGAAAGACACCCACTATTCCCACTAATCGCATGAAATTCAGTTATCTCCTTCAGGCATCAGGTCATTTGAACTCTAACTGTAAACTCTGCTTTGAAGGGCTGTAAGCTTCAAACGAGTATCAAGAACAAAAAAGATGAAAAAGAAGGGTTGCACTTGAAGGATTTTGGCCAGGTGATATTCCTGGTACCTGTACATTCCCCCTGACTCTGCAGCCCTACAAGGACACCCCTAAAGCCCCTCTGAGGCGGTGCTGGATATTTATCCCTGTCTTTACATGTGCTCAGCTCAGCATCATTGTGGCCCAATGCCTCTGAGCTGGGCATGCCATAAAATTCACAAGCAGATAACTTTGCAAATATATGGCTGAGTGTTTGGAATGGAATAATTTGCTTGGTGCCTGTCAGTGGGGTTTATGGCCAGAGTATTCCTTTGTCACAGTTTACCAGGAGCGCTCAGGAATCTTCTCATGCCCTTGCTAATGCTGAACAAGTGGATGCTATCATTTGTAACTTATTTATTTATTACTTTATTTTTTATTTTTGTTGGGGCAAAAATCTCTGCATAACAAGCTGAAATAAAATTTAAAATGTGCAGGGGAAGAACTGTAAGTTAACTTTATTGCCCGGATTTAGTTCCAGCCCTTTGCACTGAGTGCCATTTGCATACATCAGAGATTCCTGGACTGTGTGTGTGTCCAGGTCGCTTATTCATTATTATAATTTATTTCTAGCACAGCAATACCTTGAGGCCCCAGGGAGAGGCAGTTACACATACATGCATATAATGAAAAGAGAGTTCTTGCCCTGAATTGCTCAGTGCAGAGCTGCCTACCTGGTACAACAGCATCCCATGCAGAGATGCCAGAGCTGCCTCTAAATGAGATGATACATTTGTGTGGTATAGTATAATGCCACGTAGAGACACTCTCTGCTCTGGAAGCACTGTAGTTACATGACTACAGACCTATATCTGGGCTAAATTTGCAGAAAATAATGTATAAACTGACAGCTGCAATGCTCACAGTTTTAGTTGTCTCTGAAAGTGCATTTTCCTGTGCAGATGTGTTCTTTAAATTTGCTGCCTAAACAGAATGGGTAAAATAACAGCTAAAAGTTTAAAATTGTCACACTCAGGAGATAATGCAGGGTTTTTTCCACTGTGGCTTTATCTGTCAAACTGGGATAATGTTCCTTGAGAGCATCTAAATGAATGTGTCTTCACTGAGGAAAAAACCCACAAAACTACGCAAAAAAAAAAAAAAAAAAAAAAAAAAAAAAAAAAAAAAAAAAAAAAAAAAGACAACCCCTCCCCACTATCAAACCCAAAACCCAAATCCAATTTTTTTAGATTTAGTAAGTAATATATTTTAAATTCTCACACCTTGCACACAGAGGTAGACATGTCTAGAATTAATTACTCAGAGTAGTAATGAGCTTCTTAAAATGACAGACGAAAATTAATTAACACTAGATGGTGACTTTTTTCTTTCTTTCTTTATAAAGTATTTTACTACAGGCAGGAATTAGTGCAAGGAATTCCCATGGTTTGTGCTGTGCAGGCGGTCAGATTACATTAACACAGTGGTCCCTTCTGAATCTACAGTCCATTAACTTAAGTATGAAGTTAGAGGAGAACGGGGGATAAAACTTGGCAGTGGAAGTAATTGATTTTTTCAGGTCAGAAATGAAATCAAATCAGAACAGCAAACATCACTTAGGATCAGCATTTTTATTTATTTATTTATAATGTTCAGCAAATTGAAACAATTTACTTTGAGTTGAGTATCCACATCAACCTGAGGTAATCTGATTAAATTCCTTTAAAAATATGTTTAATAAAAGCACAGGTTGAATTCCTAAAACCCAGGGGCAGATGTGAAGGGTGTCCTGGGAGAAGGGGAAGTTCGTAGGCTTTCTAGTCCCTTTGAGGAAATTATTTGTCAGCTTGATCCTCCAATCTCTTCCTTATCTATGTGTCCATATGGATTGCTTTTTTATTTTTCATAGATATGTAAAAGTATAAGCATTACACTTTGTTTTGTGTTTCCAAGGATGTTTGAGGGCTAAATTTGCAAAAGCAAGCTCAAACAACATAATGATCTTTGTTACAAGATTTACTTTACACTATTAATGACAATATGGAGCCGCTAAACAAAAATCAGAATAAGAAATACTGTCATTAAACATAAAAACATTGCAAGAGTCCTCAGTTTCTGATATTTTGTTCTTTTTTGGAATGAGAAAAAAAAAATGAAGTGTCTGAGTTTCTATGAGATGCTAATATTCTGAGCTACAAATATTAGTTACATCTATGTTTTATCTACTCTGACAATTCTCTGATATCTCTCTCTTTTGGGACATTTAGCATAACATTCAATTTCAAGGGGTTTGAATCTTTCTCCATCCTCAGAATTCAGTTTATTTCCCCAAAGGCCAGGTGTATTTGAAATAAAGATACCAAACTAAAAATAATTAAATAAATAAGTAGAATTAACAATAAGGAACAGGTTAGTATATTCCTTTTCCCCATGGCTAATTTTTTTTCCCCAGAGGTCATAAAAACTGCTGAAGCAATTATCATCCTGTTACATTCTGGAAGAGCATTTTAAAATAATTTAAAAAGTAATCTGTTTTTTTAACATAATTACTATCATTATATTTTTTACATGGAGTGAACTAAGAGATAAGTACCTTCCAAGTCAATAAATATCTTAGCCTGAGGCCCTAGAACTTTATCTGTGAAGTGTTTATCTTACTAATCCTCCCTAGAAAAACAAAATAATTATTGCTTAATGATAGTAGATGTGAATTTTCTGTTTCAATTTCTAAGCAGGATGTCAAAATATTTTTTCAATATTAGAGGAGCATCTCTTGAACCTGGTTGGAAATAGGAGTATAAAGTGAAACATGGGACATAAATCCACAGGTATTTTTTTTCCTGTTGCCCACAAAATAAGTATCAACATGAGAGTCTGGTTCCCTCCATGAACCTTGCAGGAATCATTCCTCTGCTGTTAGTCAATCAAGCCCCTGGGGAAAGAAAGATCCCATTTACTAATAAGATTTCAAGGGTCGACAAGAGAAGACTTTTCATTATAATGGTCTTGTTTTCTGAGGAATTGTTAAAGACTTCCCAAGGTGAAGTACTGAGATATAATCTCTTTCTAATCTCCAAGAACTGGCACTTTCTTTTATTAATATTGCTTCCCCACCATAGGCTACAACTCTAGAAAATGCACAACACATGCCTGACATTAGGCACATTTTCAAAATCCATTGATTTCCACAACATTCGGGCATGTGTCTAAGGAAAAATTATGATTCCTTCTCTCCCTTGGGAAAAGAAATTATGCACTGATTTAAACAACAACATGCCAACATATCAGTAAATAATTTAAGTTCAAGATCCACAAAAAGGTATGTAAATAATCATCTCATTCCCTGTGCATATTTCAAATTTCATTTTCAGGCCCGTTGCTATTAACAGCTACTAATCATGGTTTCATAGAATAATTAAGGTCAGAAGGGACCTCTGAATATTATCCAATCTAGCCTGATACCAAATGCAAGCTTAATTAAATCAGGTTGCACAGGACCTTGCCCACTTGAGTTCTGAGTATCTCCAAAGATACCCAACGGAGTGCTATTATTACTTTTTTTTTTTTCCTGTTGTTGTTGCAATTAAAATGGTATATTGCAAAAAATGAAGTAGAAGTTTAGACACTGAGCATTTCCAATTCTGTCATCACTGCCCCTATATGAACTTTTAATCCATCCTTTAGATGGGATCTTCTCCCCAAAGATGCAATGAAAAATTATTATTCAAATCAATATAACTGGAGCAAAAAAAAGGTATTGTGTCATCTGGAGCTGCTCAGAGGGTGCCAGCCCTAAGGCAGCACCTTTAGAGGTCTTTGCCTTCCCTGCTCTCTTCCAGGTAACTGTAAGGACATGATATTCTCAAACTCACGGCAAACCTCTCCTTCAGAAGGAAAAGAGATGAGGTGACTGAGGAGTGTAAGAAAGAACAGGCTGCAGAAGATCTTTAGGAAGTGTATAAAGGAGGAGAGGGAATCCATAAAAATGCTTAACTGGAACACCAGTTAAAACCAGAATACACCAAAAATCTTGAAGACAGAGATACTCATACCATTTTTTGCTATTGCATCCATTTTTCTGATGGGTGGATGTGGGATGAGGAATTGTAGGAGAATAAGGATAGTACTGAAGGCAATCTCTGCCAATGAATTGCAGCTGTACTGATTGCCACAGAGTGGAAACAGCCTTGCCCTTAATGAGGGCACAGTCTAGGTCCAAGGAGCATGGGTGTTATAAAAGTGTGGGTTGGCTGGCTGACAGTCAGTTGGAGTCTGCTGGCTGTGCTGTGAGGAGGAAGGGGCAGGTGGTTGTGCAAGGGACAGACAAGGTAAGATACTCTAGAGGGACAAACAGGGTTGGGTGATTGTGTAAGGGATAGGAAGGAACTACAGAGGAAACACATAGGAAAGGGTGCAGGGCAGGAATCTGTGTTGTGTGGACCTGCCCATAGGGAGGGTACAGAGAAGGTCAGTGCACTAAGAAGTTATTAATTAGCTGATGCTTGGAGCCTTCTTTGGTGTCAGTTGTACCTCCTCCATCAGGTGACGTCCAACAAAGGGAGATAAGTCACCACCAGCAGGATACTGCTGCAGGTGAGACTCAAGTACAAAGGGAAGATTCTGATCAGGAAAACAGGGGGCTTGAGGCTGATTTCCTTTCTGACTGATGGGAGCTGATGCTGGCCAGCAGCCTGGAGAAATAGCAACTCAGAAATTGGGACACCAGTGGTCAGCTTCCCCAAGGAAAGTCGTTTCTAAATAAATGCTGAAAAATATGGGTGAGAAGCTGGTTTAGGAAAAAGAGATTGAAGCAAAGGATTGAGAGGACAACACATGTAAAATCTGTAAGAATTATTACAGAAACTATTCAATGGAAAGTACATTTTTTTTCCTGTCCTAAAATAAGCCCTGTGAGAAAGGGAACTGTAGTGAACTAAAATCACCCACTGTTCCGGGAGCCACATCAAGCAGTGTCCTCATGCTCTCCTGGGCCTATCACAGAAACCAGACACTATTTTCTTAACTCCTACTGCTGCAGCATTTTATAATCCCATTCTATTGTTCTGATTCTCTCTCATCATTTTGCTCTGTAAAAAGCAGACAGGGGATATATTTACAGAACTTATTGTTCCTAAAGTAGCACAGGCTGTAAGTTATTCCTGAGCATCTGCTCTCGGATTCTGATGGATGTCCTGAGCTGTTTGATACAATCCCTGGGAAGTCAAAATTGAATATGCTTTTTCACCCTGTTCTGGTCCAGCATTAGCCCCAGTCTCCTCCCTTAGATCTTCATCTCCTTTCAGCTGTTCTCCCTTGAATGACTCCCAGATCTGGGGCTTTGGGGGTTTGTTTGCGGGGGTGTTTTTGGGTTTTGTTTTGGTTTTTTTTAGCTTTCTTCCCTGTTCCAAAGCAATATTTCAATTATCAAACCATATTTTCTTCCGGAATGCTTCTCATCTCTTTCCCACAATCCTAACAAAAAACCCCTTAGATATTCAGCTGATGCTGAAACTCGCTCATAACAGCGAGTTTCTTTGTATTCAACATGAAACAGACTAAAATAAAAGAATAAATTAATTAGCACTTACAGTCCCAGAATTGGATCTAATACCTGACTTAGCAAAATCCATGAGATGAGGGAAGTTAACTTCTGCAGCAATGCATATCACTGACAAAGGGTCCTCGTGCTTCAAGAACTGAACTGGCTTTTTAATAATAAAGAAAGAAAAAAGAATAAAAACCTAATTACATCCCCGCTGTAACTACAGTTGGCAATTCAACTGTATGCACAACACTCACAAACACACAGTAAAAGTCAGGGCTGCTTCTTCCTCCTACAGCATACACTCTGGCACCCAAAATCCACAGGGATTGCAACAAGGCAGGCCAGCTTTGTGTCTTGGGGCCTGACTGGAGCATGTTCCATACAAGCTAGGTCTTCACTGGAATTTACAGGAAATTTCTGTGCAGAGCTGTTGGCTTTGTGCATGAGTTGCTGTATGCACTCGTTGATTCAGAGCTGAGTTTCTGGTGGTTTTTTTGTGATGTAGACAGATCCAAAAGGACACCTGACACAAGTGTGACAAACTGTGTGTCAAGCTCACCACCTGAGCATCTAAAATCATAATCCATTCTGCATACCATTTTGATTCCTCTGAAACTTCAGATTATATTTTGTTCAAATGAGCGGCAAAACCACGGCTTTAATGCTACGCAGATGTTGGTAGTGTAACTTTAAAAACTATCTCAGAATTATGCCTTTCTTCCTAAAATTTATTTTCTTACATTAGAAAATATTTTTGTTTTGACATTTCAGGTCTGTGTATGCTGATAAACTAAACAGAAAGAGCAAGCATAAGCATACGCTAATAAATTTAGCTCCACATGGGAAGTCAGCCATTGGTTTTGCTGAAACTGTTGGATTCATCCTGTACAATTTGCTTTGGTCATTGCCATTTGGGGCTCTTGTAAACAGCCATTTCAGAGTTAGTATAGGAATACATCCTTTGTTGGAGAAGCAGAAAGTCCAACAGTATGGATGCCACACATATGCCACACATTTCATACCAACAAATCTGAGTAGAAAAAAACAGTCCCTCATCACATTAAAATAACTTGAATAAAACTACTGAAACCAAACTACACTTTCTTCCAATATTTTAAGAGATTCACAAGTTATGAGTTCCATGTGGATCTGTAATAAGCTTTTCCCCCCAAATCTGTGAACAAAACACCTTGATTTTCTTGAAGTCCTTGTGTTTTCCCTTTATCTCATGTGATCTAAGAATTATTTCACCCTTTATTCCATGCCAGCAGATTAAAAGATTTAGTACCAATCGAATAAAAAGTGATTAATATATCCATTCTGCTTGGCAACTTCTTCAAACACCACCACATATAATCCAATATGTAGCTGTTTATCCTGATTAGCAGAGGACATGATCAAAATGTAGAGGTACCATCAAGCAAGCTACTGAATGAGGCAATTCTGATGTATCTATTCCTGCAGAAGTAAGAAAACTCTGTTGGAGTCAGTATCTGTTGGCAGGTGGTGAAGAGAACAGGAGCGTTAAAAGGAAAAAAATCTAAAGGAAAGATTAAGCCATAATCACTGAGAAAGTTTCCATAGTAAAAAATCAAGGCACTGCTTTGCATGGTTCCATTCTGTCTGGGTTGTTCAGGTTGGCATTAAACAATATAAGATTAAGCACTTGTCAGATGAACTAATGAGTTTTGGATTGATTTCTGTCTTCTGCAATGCTACTAGCATTTTTGACAGATATGATTTATAGGGCATTCTTTGGGCCTGTTCATGAGAAAAGCTGTTTATTTTGGTTGATGGACAGGGTTTCTAATGTTCCCAGTGGAGTGTGCAGATGGCAGGAAGGACAGTAATCTTTGAGACCATCTCTCAATGTCTAGGGTATGTCTCTTATAAATTTGTAATCAAGATCTCAAGAAACTAATGTGGGCAGGCTTCCTCTGAAATTGTTTTTGTGACCTTTGGCCAGCATAATGCTCCCTGAAAAATGTATGTCTGGTACTTTTGCTGTTTAGTAAATGGAGCTTGTATAGGCAATCAAGAAACTATACTTTCCTTTTTAACTGATGTGACATATATACACAGAGTTTTGCACATTTACAGTTCTATTCCCTCTGGCTTAGGAGACTTTTTTTTTGGTACATTTTATGTCTATGGATATTTAGTGCACTGGCAGACTAAAAAAAAAAAAAGGCAGCCAGGTAGTGTTGGAAACGTAATAGAATCTCTAAGGCGTGAAGATAACAAATCTAAGCAGCTGCAGTGCTGAATAATTTTTATTCTCGTCTGCTGTTCTTGCCATTGATTGTTATTTTTTTCTATTTGTCTTGCTCATAATTAGATTGTACAGTCTTGGAATGTAGGCCCGGTCTAAGCTGATATGGCTGCATCAACTGAAATAAAAGCTGCACCAATGCAGAGAAAAATGGGCCTGTCTCCTGTCACTTTCTTACTTCTAAAACGAAATAATCAGTTTTTAAAGAGGGTCTAAAATACACTAAGTAATACTCATATAAGCATCTCCTGAAAGCTTCAGAGGGGAAGAATGATTGTGGTGTGAGTTTAGACATCTAGGATGGACTGTTTCCACAGCTGTCAGGTGATGAATGTTGATGACATCATGCTGAGATGATCCTACTATTAGACTCAAATTCCAGTCCTGCACAGGTTGGCTGTCAAAAATTTGATTTCCTAGCACTAGGAATTTAGGAAGTTTGATTTTTAGAGAATGTAAACTGCTGACATATTAAACCTTAGGCTTAAAAGTTTGAAGCCTTTGACCTGTTCAGTTACTCAGATCCTTTTGGTCTCTTAAGTCCGACTACTAGTCCCAAAGATGGGACTTTTTTTTCCCCACCTCCCTGTAGCAATGTATCTGAATAACTTAGGCCATTTCCTGTACCAGCCAAACTGTTTGTAGATAAGGAGATACCTGCAGTCTTGTTTTTCAGAGTTCTCTAGGATTCATCAAGGCTATGGGAGCAACAACAGGTCTAAAAATAATGAGCAAGAGCCTGGGAAAGTGTCTACAAAAAATAGAAGACACACAGCGTGGTGATGGACACTTGACCAATTAGGTGCCCTGAAGGATGTGTGCCTGTCTGATGGACAAGTGACTTAGCCAATTGAGAGACTCCTGTATGTGTGAACAATAGTGCTAGAAACTATAACAGCGGCTTTATGTAAACAATAAATAGCTTCTATTGGAATCATATTGATTCGTTTATTTCAGTAGCCCATTTTCCCCCTGCACCTCCATTTCTCAAGTGTGCATATGTCTTAAAACAAATCCTAAAATTTCAAGAAGACCACTCTGTATCTGTACCCTTGTGCCTGTGGGATGATGATTTTTCCTCAATAAATGCAGAATCCAGGTTGAACAGCAGCAGGGGCATAAGGATGCTCCATTGGAGAGCTGAGACACTGAAGAATTGACTGCCTCTGTTATCTCCAGAGGCCTTTGGCACAGCTTGGGGTGGTCTTGGGCACACAAGACATCCACAGAAGACAGACAAGTGACAGAACCTGTAGAACAGTTGCACCCTTCTGGGTAGGCAGCTACTTAGTATCTTTGATTAAGCACCTAATTCAATCCTTGAACATACTTGTGGGAAGCCTCCTGCTTCAATCCTGGCTTCCACTTTTCTTCCATTATCCTTCCCTGGCATAGCCACCAAAAGCAAGTTGAGTGACAGAAGAAACACTAACAAGAGTATCAGCAGAGCTGGAAACCAGATAGGTGAAGCAAACAAGGACAGCCAAAGCAGCAAGAAGTGGTCAACATTTCATAACTGATGGAAATCACAGAAACATAATATTTTCCAAAATATGTTAAATATTAGGAAGAATTAGAGATCAACAAGATTCAATATAAGGAACAAATTTTTGCTTCTGAGGGTGGTGAGGCCCTGGCTCAGGTTGCCCAGAGCACCTGTGGTTCCCCATCCTTGGGAATGTTTAAGGCTAGGTTGGATGGGGTTTGAAATAACCTGGGATAGTGAAAGGTGTCTCTGCCCATGGCAGTGGGTGGAACTGGATGACCTTTAAGGTCCCTTCCAACCCAAACCATCCTGTGATACTAATTAATGAGGTCATTGACTACTAAGAGAATTTTTTATATCTTGCAATAGGACCCAGAGTATAGAGAAAAATTAAGCTCCCAAGTCAGCACTGGACCAGAAAAGCCCTAAATCTCAACAGCCCTTTTATACATTGGACACACATTATTTGATGCCAGAGTTGTTCCTTGGTTCAGAGGACTTTATCCTTTTTATACACAACATCCTAAATATCCTGAGTAGTTTTTGCTTTCCGTTGGCTTCAGTTAAACAACATAATCACTTTTCAAAGGAATTTGTAGTCCAAGCACCTCTTTGTTCTCACTTTAGGGAGATGCAGGTCTCTCTGTTGAGGCTGCAAGTTTTTGCATTGCATTACATTACTGAGGTATCAAATCTGTGCTGAAAAAATGCCACTTGTAACCTCGGAGCTGCTGCCTCTTTATCTGTGAGCACACTGGTTGTGGTGGGTTTGGAGCTGGCTTCCGTGTGCAAATGCAGTGTAGACACAGTGTCAGCCTCCTCATTTACAAATTACACCATCTTCTTTCTCTAAAGGTTTATCACTAAACCTTTATTCCTAAGTGCTCCAGCTTATTCCTTATCTAAGCCCGCATGCCAAAACTGTCTACTATTTCAGGTGAGTTCTCACTGCAAATCTGTGCAGGAAAAATTAGTGATTGCTTGCCTCTAGTGAAGATGCCTCACTGAGCAATCACAACTGCTTTTCCCACATCTGTGTGCTGTTGAATATTCTTCTCCTACTACTGTCAAGAATATCCCGATCTTCCCTCCCTTAAGATGTTTTTAAGTGAAGACCTAGCAGATTGCACAAGAAGTTTTTGCTATTGCTCCCTCTGCTCATGAACTTCCATGTTGTGGTAAGAAATTTAACCATCTTTAACCCTGACTACTACATTAACCATTTCTTCCTGTTTTTTCCAATTTTTCTTCTGCATTGATGATGTCTTCCTCCTTCAAGTCACTAGCAAATTTCAAAAGCCATCTCCAGTACTTCATGCCAAGATTGTTTAAAAAACTAATAATGCATGACCCAGCCTATTTAGTAATAGTAGTAGGCTATTTCTAGCCTTCTATTGCCTCTTGTAATACAGTTTCTTAGCTCTTTAGAGAATTTTGAAGGAATCCCCATTTTCTATTCCCTAATAAAAAATATCTTGTGTGGCAACAACTAAAATTAATATTATGATTTAGCTCTACTGCACTGATGAGAGATTTTTTAACAAAAAACTATTTGATTTGAGAAAGTTATTGATTTTATCTATGCCATTTCTTCATTATTTCCATCATTAGACTATTCTTTCCTTGGAGTCATGCATATTAGATCAACTAATAAACCTGAAATGTAGCGGATAATTCGCTTTCCATTTGCTATCTATGGTGCCAAGTTTTTTATTTTCCTTTTGTTATGCATGAAAGTTTTTTTATTTTTCTTTTGTTATACGTGATAACACCTAATGTAACCCTGACATGATGTGATTCACACATATGATTCTTGAGACTTTCCTGTGCATGGCCAGGAGTTGGACTCAAATCATCCTTTTTTATTCCTTCCCACTCAAAATACTCTGTGATTCTCTGATTTTGTGAAATATTTTTTTCTCAAGTTGTTGTTTTAAAGGCGTTTGTGACAGTATCTATCTCACCCAAGGACATTTTGGAATAAAACTCATGAAGCATTGGCTCTATATTGTTAATTGTCATTTTAAGAACCATATCTTTATTAACATTCCAACCTTATTAGGAAAATTATTTTGAAACAAAGAAAAAATATCCTGCTTTAGGACCATGTGCTGGCAATGGTTTCTTTAGTCTCAGAAAATGGAAAAATAAGGGCTGTGCTGAATCCTCACCCCTTCCCGACCACCTTCAACTCATGCCCACTGGAAGATGTCAGCTGCCACAAGCTGTATGCCCTCTGCACCAGCAGCAGAACAAGGCAGATTTTTCTCAGACAGGGATGTGAAGTTTCCCTTTCCTTAGCCACTTTATGTCTGCTTTGGCTTAAGCATAGTTTATACTCACAAATTATTTGGGATATTAACTTGTTTACAACAAATTCCTGCCAAAGTTCATAAAGTCAATTCAGGGCTCAGAATGAGAATTCAGTTTGACCTGCAATTTTATTGACCCCTGCAGTCAATAAATCTCCCCTCCCTCAAATGAGTGAGAGAGGGCAGCCCAAAACCCATTTCTCACCACTGTTTTTCTTTGCTTTGATCTGTTAAGAGCAAAAGGTATTCTGCTTCGCTCATTTGTTCCCCACAGGTTAAAAGGACAGATGAAATTGGGTGAAATAGTACAACTGTCACCTACTGGTTTCAAATGATGGTCTGGGAAGGAATTGCTGAGGACTTCAGGTAGCAGATGATTTTTTTTTTCTCATACTGCAGATCAAAAATTATTTATTGAAAGAAAAAAAATGTTCTTTAAAAAAATAATTCTTTTGGTGTGATACTGTAGGCACTGCAAATTTCATCTTCTGTTCTCAAAACTCTGCTATTCATACCCAGTATCAAATGAATCAATCCCAGACTCTTATGGATGATTATTACTTCTGCGTATATAGCAATTAAATCTCATGGACATGACTCTTCTCATTTTCCATCTGTTCTGTGTCAATGAAGTGTACCAGTGACCTTTTCTACAACCATGGCCATTCTCTGTTTGTACTGCAATTTCCCTCCTTGTGAAATGAAAATAATGACAACTTTCTTTCCAAGGGCATGGGAAGATATAACAATGAATGATGTCCCTTTGGCCTAATTCAAAGTCCACTGAAGTAGCTGAGAACCTTTCAGCTGACTTCATCGTGCATTCAATCAGGTGCTGTAAAAGCCAGATCATTCTATTGCACACCAAATCTCAGGGCTGGTGTAGCCCCCTACTTCAGGCAGCAAATCACATAGCAATCAACCCTAATTTCTGCAAACGGATTTGTTTATTAATTTATTCATTGTTAATTTTTCATTCCGTAATTTTCAGCCCTTGGCAGGTCCCAAGTAAAAGTAAAAGTGCTTGTTGTCCAAGATGCTGTTCTGTGATTGCCCATCTGATTCCTATGGCAAGGGTTTTAATCTGTTTGGTGCAGTTACTGAAAGAGAAGGATGAAAGGATGATCAACTGGGATACGGTCCCTTCTTCTTTTTTTTTTTTTTTCTTTTTTCCTCCTCAAATTATGAACTCCCTAGAATTTTTCAAGCTGGTGCAGACCTCTGGATAAATTTTATTTACAGGTATCTTTATGTCAAATGTCCAAGTATGACCTTTTTCTGCAGTGCTTCCTATAGCTATAGAATTAGGCTGTGCACCATAGCTATGTCTGTCCTGGTAAATTAGATATTTCCAGTGCTGTTCTCTGCCAGTGAGGCTGACAGGGAAGGATCAACCCAGTTCACACAAATAACATTTTTTTGCTGTCCAGAGCTGAGTGGCTGTATGTAAAGTGCCAGATGAGATTGGCTTCCTGCCCATGAAAACTTCCAGTCTATTCTGGGACCTGTTTGTAAGACTGAGAGTCAGCCCAGGTCAATGCCACATAAGGTAAAACTTCTACTAAGTTTGAAAGGTTGTTCTTCTGGGAATGCTTTTGGGCAATTAAAACCTCTGAGGACAGCAGAATGCAAGTGGTGCCTTTTGATGAATAAATCATTTTACTTAAAATCAGAAAAGTGTGGTGCATCCAAGAAAATTCAGGCACAAAATTTGGTCACCTGACACCATTCTCAGCTATCTCCATTTATAGCTAATGAAGAAAAACATGTGTCTCCAGAGATTGATCTAGAGAAATGGCATGATGTGTGAGGAGTTTTGCTGCCTTTATGTAGTAGGAAGTCATGAACAATTTGATCCCCATGAAACTTGGAAAATCCTGCTATTCATCTAATACAAAAAAAATCTCTAATTAAAATTTTCTTCTTTTTTTCCTGAAAAATCTATTTTTAATTCCTGATTTTATAAAATAAATTGCATTTGGAGAGAGCAAAAAGTATACCTGAAATTAGCTGAGCTTATTCACAACAAAGACTTAAGACCAAATCTCATGGCAAAGATGGGGGAAACATTGGCGCTGTGCCTGGGAAAGCTGTGAAAACTCCACCATGGGAGCATTTTAAGAATAGCTTATGCAAACTTGTGCCTGATGATATTTTCCTGGGGCAAAGGAATGGACCAAGAGACCTACTGAGACCCTGATTATTTTTATTTGGAGCCCAGAGTTTTATAGAGTAGCAGCAGTTAAAATCTTATAACTGGAATTTCATGTCACCCTCCTGGAAAATAAAAGTAATCAAATTAGAGTATTCAGCTTTGAAGAATGTAAATTTACCCCTATTTTGTCAATGTCAGTGATTATATTAGCTGATATTTTGCATAATGTAAAACTTTTAAATAAAGTTATGTAATAATTACATGCCCTTCTCCAATGATTTTTATGTTAAGATCTCAAAGTAAATGAAAGAAACTTTTTATCCACTGGTGTTAACCCCATATCAATTTATGGATAGTGAAACAGAGTCAATGAGAAGAACAAAAAAAAAAGATAATTTTGAAATACTTGTGAATCCTGTAAGGCCAAACTTTTGATCATGTTTTCAAGCTTTAAGAGCCAGTTTGACATCGATACCCCAAGTCAATAAAGTACTTGAAATACAAATTGTGCTGCCAGTTTTGACAACATACTGAGTCCTGTGTTCCACAGATATGCCTAAATCAAAATATTTGGACATCCAAATATCATCATGGAAGAAGGAGGCAGGTGGACCTGAAGAGTAGATACAGTTTGCATTTGCTGACATAAATTAAAACTGCTTCAAAGAGAGCTTAAAAATCTGTTCCTAGCCTTTGTAATTCAGTGTCAAGGACTCAGAACAGTGAACCTGTTTATCTCACCTTTTAGCCATGTGATGTTATACCTCTTGTTTCTGGAGATTTCAGCCACATTTCACCTCAGTAATGGCTCCCACCTTCTAGTTTAAATTTTTTGCAGTGTAATATATTAACCCATCATTTACTACTGGAATTAAATTATTTGTTGATATCTTTTTTTTTTCTTTTTGTGGCTTCACAGATGTAAGCAGAAGTGACCTTCAGGATGGGGAGCCTCATTGGATTTACCACCTGCTCCACCAATGGCCCACAGACCAACATTTAAGGTTGAATATATTTTGGTGATGAATACAATTTTAGCAGAAATTTAATCAGCTTGGTCCTGTTAAATATTTATCCAATTATGCAAGTGACAAGCAAAAAATGAATTAATTCCTTTTAACGTAATATAAAATAGCACATAGCAGAAAGGAATTTTATCATTAAAGATATAATGAGATCATGAACACCTCCAAAGTGGTGAGTTAATCAAATAAGACCATAATATGACAAGCAGCCTGTCATAAGAAATTCTATTTGCTGCAGTACGTGAGTTGCATTTGAGTTAATAATTGAGTCGCGTAACCACCCTACCAACCTTGTTAGAGGATGTCACACTCAGCCTTGCTGGTAAAGGAGGACAAAAGTGAATGGTTTGAAAGGGGAATTCCCAGAGCTGATATCGGCAGTGGATGTCATTACAGGAACTGCTGACTCTGACAGATACAGACCTTTCCCTCAGGTGTACGTAGTGTGTACTGCCCTCCCTTCTGCAAAATAATGATGCCCCAGGCATTAAATGTATATATACATATGTATACTGGAAGAACTAGCTATTTGAGAACAGTCTGAGGCATATCATTGGAGGGAGTCAAGATATATGTTTTCTTTTGAGAAGAATTTAAGGCCCATACCCTCAGCCGGCCTGAAATCTTACAGCTTCACTGACATCAGCCGAGCTCTTGTGATTTACACATGCTAATGCTTTGTCTCACAGTATGTAATCGCTTTCCATTAATATTTACCTGCTGTTCCATAATGACTACAAAATGCCTGACAATAGCTAGACAGTGGGAGTTCTGTGACTGCCACTTACTACTCAAATCATAATCTAGCCACTGGTACCTTACGCTTCCTCCATTTTTCTGTCACATCCATCTGGTGTCCCTCCCACACAGACTAAGAGTAGACACTGCCTCCAAGTGCAGTTATCCTGCATTGGGGATAAAAATAGTATTGCAAGAGTAACAGGCAAAAATTAGCATGTGATTTCTAATAGCAACAACATGATAACATAGCAGCTCCTTCCCTCCAGGAGCTCAAGGTGCTTGGAATAATTTCCAAGTTGTGTTTTCTAGAAGAATAAATGTAAGGTATGACGATATCAAAGGATTAGCCTGTGATAAGCATATTGGCAGATCTTCTTCCAGCTGTAAAAGGAAAAACAAAAAAAGCCAAACAAAACAAAAACCAACAAACAAACAAAAAACACAAAAAAAAGAGGACATTAATTTCATTATTAAGAATAACTTCACTACAGGTACAAAATATTATTAAGTCTAAAGCTGTACAGAAGCTGCCATAATAAATCATAAATCCTGTCAAAAGTCATTGAAATTCATATTTTGTGAATTTTCTGAAGAAGAACCAAACAACTACTGACACAGTTTGCTAGCTTCGGATAAGTTTGTCTTTTGTAAACTTCAAGGATTGAAGACACAGCTCATGCAGAAGGAAGTGCCATAGATTTAATCTGAAAATCATGGTAACTTGTCTACAATGACCTATATTACTGATCATCACACTATCTTACTGGTCTTGTGATCTTCGTGCAAAAAAAGACATGACAATGACACATCTGAGCCTTTTCTGCTTGAAACACAGCTTCATCTGAAAACAATCATTTCCAGGAACTGGGATGTAACAATGATATATATGAGATGTCTTGAAGAAGAAAATACTGTCAGAAAACACTATTTCTGGTGGGCAGAAATAACACCAGTAACCATAACATAGACATATATATTATAAAAAAATAAATACATATATAAAAAAAATCAATGTTCTACATTGGATTTCAGATGACCCTTATACAAGACTGTCTTTACCACTTATCTTGTGATTCTACCATAAACCCATAATTCACTATCTGTTCCCCGTTTTACTGTGCCTTGCAACATTTTATTTGTGAATCAATTTCCACCTGTCAGCTCAGAACAACTGTGCTTCACTCCCATCGTCCTTTGTCTCTATCTATTCCTAGTTCCTTTAATACAAAGAAAACCTCTCTTTTATGAGTTACTGCTGCACCTGCTGCAATGGGAAACTCACCTTGGCAGAAGAAAGAGGCACAGTTTATTACAAACTCCGAAGCATCCTGCCCTCCTCAAACAGTGAGTGGGACTGTTCCAGGACACTTACAAGGCTATCCCCAGAGGGGACCCAGCACCTGGGTCTTCAGTCAGATGGTGCTGACAGCTGCTCAGTGTTTCTGCTTCAACTCCCCCCTGATTTTGCATCACGACCCTTTGCTGATTTTGTTTCATTAATGAAAGGTATGTTAAGCCAGCTGCTGGGGATGGGGTTTAAGTAGCTGCCGTGTGCAAATGGGTGTTTTGTATCCTTCAGTAAAAAGCAAACAACTTCAGAGAGGAATATTAAGTGGCACCCAGTAAAATCATGTAGCAGACTAAATGATGGACATGAGGTAGACAGCAATGCATTAAAATGCATCTCCTTTATATCTAAGCTCTCAAAATTCTAAAGCACTGAGCAAGCTTCTGCTAGCTCAGACTGGAAAACAGCACACAAAGAGGCAGCAGTTTTAGTCTCAGGAACCATGCTTAGTTCAAGAAATCCCAGGTACAGAATGTAGGTACAAGCCATATAGGAATAAATATGTGTAGGAAACCATTGAACACAACAAAAAGACTTTACCTCCCTAAAGAGAGCCTAAGGTGGAACCTAAGCACCTTCTGTTTCAGGCTGTGCAAGTTGTCAAGTACAGCTGTTCAAGCAACTGAGTCTGTGATCTGGTCTTAGCTGAGCACAATTTAGGCCTCCAGATGCAGATGTCTGTATGTTGGGCAGATTTCTTAGCTATTTTATTGTCAGTGGAATGAGAGAATACAATTTCATTGGCATTCATTGCACAAATTAAAAACCAGGTTAGATGGAGCTTTGCACAACCTGGTCTAGGGGAAGATATCCCTGTCCATGACAGATGGAACTAGGTGAGCCTTAAGTTCTGTTCTAGTTCAAGCCATTCTAGGATTTCATGATTCTCTGAATTTACATAAGTATCCAGTTTGTGGTAGTGATTTTTGCCAGTGAACAATTCAACAGGACCAACCACCCTGACAAGATCTCCACTGACTATAAAGACAACATCACCATCCAGCACAAAAGTAGCCACTTGTATACAGGCACTTGATTCTGGATATTTTAACCAAACTCTAGATCCTACTGGCTGGGGTGAGGGTTTCTTGGAGTGGGATTTCAAGGTTTGGGGTGGGAGTTTTGTTACATTTCAAAAATAAGCTGAGTGTTATGTGTGGACATGTCCAGATTATGGAAGCCCATTAGAGCAGATTTTGGAAAGTATTCTCTTTTAGTCTGTTAACCTGACAGAGTGTTGCCCATAGCAAAGTGTGCTAACCATATCAAAGTCAGAAGCACCACGTTTTATTCCTGATGAGCAGGACCTAGTCACTCAGGTTTTCCTGTCAAGCACTAGGTCAAGGATAGCAACATACCAAAACAGGACACCGGAACAGGGTACCAAATCCTATCAGATTCTTATCAAATTGTTACCCATGCTAAATTTCTGTGTGATTGCTACAAGTACATCCCCTATTTCAGTCACAAACTAAGCTTTCAGTTGCTAGTGAGGCTGCCTATGAACTTGCATATTCAGTAGGCATTCTGGCAGGATACCACAGCATGAAGACACAGAAGGCTAAACAGCAGAGCTATAAATAAAGTGGGACCCTGCTTCCAAGAAATGCTAACACCTACACAGCTCAGCTCACTATCTATAATTTAACAGGGTACTGAAAGACCAAATTTTCCCCTACTTGTGTTCCAAGTAGGAAAAGGAAAAGTGATGGCACACAGAGGAAGAACAACTGGAAGTGAATCAAAAGGTGAAGAAACCCTCAAGAGCAAATAAAAAAATGCAAAAGAAATAGACTGTGTGTCTTAGGGAGATTTAAATTAATTAACTTATGGTAGAGATGAAGAAGAGAGAATTGGTTAATTTCAATGTGCTTCCTTTGCAGGCAGTATGTTCCAAACAAGGCATTTTGGTCACATTTTCTGCAAGTCCATGTATTTTCAGAGCTCTGAGTTATTGCCTGTGCTTAAATGTAGATGAGATGCAGGTTTTTAGATTGTTCCTGAATTTCAACTCCTCTTTTTTTTTGCTTATTTGTTTATTTCCTACCATGTACAAACTTCTTCAGAACAAATTTTGGAAAGAGATCTGGGGATAGTATGTTGAAATTTGGTCAGTCTGATCCCCTTAGACCTGTGTTTTTCACTTGATGGGCCTCAAAGATTTGTGAATACTGCAGAAGGTGTGGAACAGAGTGAAAAAAGCTGCATTTTTTAATGTATCATTTACTTCTCTTTCCCAAGCTGGGACACATCATCTCTACCATTTCAATAAAATTGCTAACAGCAGAAAGAATTCTTTCCTTTACATCAGAGATTGAAGAAACACAATTGGAAATCTAGTCTGGATGCCATAGTGCTAATTTGAAGAGCTATGGTAGACAGGGATATTTTAACAGAATTACAATTCTATGGGTATATTAGTGCCTGAACTACAGGTCTACATTAGAATCTATCATCTCATTCAAAACACAAATATAGAGAAAGATCTCACATAAATTCTAACACCTACAAAATGGGTTTTTCTTGTGTTGGCCTTAAAAAAAAAAAAAGTTTGAATTTTAGAAAAGGATAATTTCAGATCTTTTGTTTTCTTGTTAATTTGGGATTCTCTGTTGTAAAGAGAAACCACAATACTTACCTTTAACAAAGTCAGAGAACAGTAACCTGTACTGATTTAGCTGAAACTGCCTTCCCACAAAAATATGGGAATAAGCAATTCAAAAGTTTGTAAACACCTAGAGGATAATAAGAGAAGAGCAACAGTCAATTTACATTCATCAAAAACAAATCACGTCAAACTAATCTGATTTTGACACTGGTAACTGGCTTTGCTCATATGGGAGAAGTAGGAAATGTCATATACTTCGACTTTCACAAAGCTTTGACACTGTCTTACATGAAGGACTCAAAAAAAATCTTGAGAAACATTATCCAAGTGACCCTTCAGTGTACGGGATTATGTAGCCACTTCCAGAGCATCAGAATTAGATAGCTACCCCCAGTCAATACTGTGGCTATTTAGGATTCTTTAAGTC
Source organism: Argya squamiceps (assembly GCA_037834095.1). NCBI lineage: Eukaryota > Metazoa > Chordata > Aves > Passeriformes > Leiothrichidae > Argya > Argya squamiceps. The sequence goes on along the minus strand of JBBMKD010000115.1, from coordinate 69,908,445 downwards.
TAGCACAACTCATAATTCTATAAAGGGCTTGGATGAAAAAGTAGAAAGCATATTTATTGCAGTCACAGAGAGCACCAAGGTGACCTTCTGCAAACAGGGGAAGAGGAGTAGAATTCCAAAAAATTGGAGAGAAGTGGAGATAAAATATAGTGCTGTTCAGGAAGGTCAAATGTAAAGTGAATCTCTTGGAAATGCAGAACCACACACACCAAAAGGGAATTCTGGCCTGGCTGAGGTGTGGCAGAATGGGATCTGAGTAATACTAGACTGAGCCAAACAAAATCACAGATGAATTCATCAAAGAATCACAGAATATTTTGTGTTGGAAGGGACCACCTTGTTCAAACTCCCTGGGCAGGGACACCTCCCATGAGGCCACATTGCTCCAAGCCCTGTCCAACCTTCCAGGGATGGAGCATCCTCTGAGCAGGGCCTCACCATCCTTGAAGTGAAGAACTTCTTCCTAATATTTAATCTAAACCTACTACTGATAGTTTAGAGTCATTGCCCCTTGTTCTATCACTTTTTGCCATTGTCCAGTGTCCCTTTCCAGCTCTCTTGGAGCTGATTTAGGCGCTGGAAAGTTCTCTAAGGTCTCCCAAAGCTTTCTCTTCTCCAGGCTGAACAACCACAACCTTCTCGGTCTCAACCTGAATCAAAAACCTGGTGCCGGTGCATAGAGGGAACAGTAATTTAGAAGGATGGGGACAATTTGTAAAGAAACCTCAAGAGAGAATTAGACTGATTTGGTCAGGTGCAGAAAATATTACTTAAGAGAAAGGTTTAAAAAATTATTATCCTTTAATATAGTAAGAAGAAAACTGGGAGAAAAAGTGGAAGGAATCTTCAGCGGTAAAAGGAAGCTTGGGGAAAGAGATAAACTCTTTTATCTGTCTACTGTTGTTAGGCCAAGAAGTAATAAAGCAAAGAAGATTAAAATCCAACATCAGGAAATGCTTTCATCACTCAAGATTTTTAAGAAAAAATGAACAAGCATTTGTCACAAGTGACATAGCTGACCCTGTCTTTATGAAAGGAGATGGACTACATGACCTCTTAGTGTCCCTTCTAGTCCCATTTTAATTGATTTCTCCAAGAAAAAAAATATTTCTTTCTCTGAAAGATACACCTATCCTTAACTGAAGCATAAATACCCTGAAAGTAATAACTGTAACTCCTTAGGGTTCACAAAATACACAAGAGAAACAGCTGCAAAATAAAACTCTTGATTAGAAAAGAATCATCTCACTCACAGCTGAGAATTGTGAATGGAAACAGATAATCTCAAATTAAACATTTTCAATGTGGGAATTTCTATTTTGATGGGGGAAAAAAAGAAAGACCGGTGCAGCACGCAAACCCTACCAATCTGATTTGAATGACTGAGTCACTGATATGCCACATTTACTGATCTCTTTCTGTAAGACCTTGACAACTGAGGGCAATGGCGCAAGGGAGGATTAGTGATGTTCTCTCTATAGTCCTGAGAGATGCAAGAATGACTCCAGTGGGGAGGTCATAAAACAGTAGTAGCTTTCAGTGTTATAATTGTCATTATTCATCCATAACTACGAGTTTGCTTTCATTGTTGCTGCTCTGCTAGCTGGAAGTCCTGGTTGAAAGAATGCAACATACAGCCCCAAGTCTGGCTCTGTAACTTTCCAAAACTCGTTGGCTTCTCACCAGCTAAAATGAACTATTTCAACACTACTGTCCTTGGCAGATGTGATGCTCTCCACTCCCAGGGGCAAAGAGTGCATTAAAGCACACACGTCTTGACTGAAAATTCAGATGGATTCAAAAAGGAAGGAAGAGACTAATAATTGTTCATGTTTTTCTTCAACTCAATATCAGCCAGATTGTCAAAAACAGGTTCTGTTTCCCAACCCTTCCACATCCCCCCCAAAAAATCCAAAACCAGAGCAAGATATACTCTACAAAAGCAGCTAGAGTAAGGAAATAACAGCAGAAAAAATATTTCAATAAAAACTCCGTTTCAGAATTTCCATATAAAATGCATTAAGTATTTAAATGTGCTGATATTTTTTCAGAATCCAAACAGTCCTTCAAAGAATTGCAATTTTATTGCTCTACATTTTAGCCAGTGTGTCAGTTCAATAGAGAAGATTCCCCGAGATGCCCATTGAGCTTTATCTTGGGAATTAATTAAAATTTGATGAGATATTCTTATGGAGATCAGGCTTTCAAAAAATGAATTTTCAGGTCTCACTAGAACCAAAAGGGGCTAAACAGATGTGTGAAGTCATTGCAAAATGTACAGATTACCCGTATGCTATATCCATCTGGTCAGATTCACCTCCTTTTTATGACTGAGCAAATTTTTTTACTTCACTGCAATGACTAATTAAATTCAATATTACACAGTGTAAATTGGAATAATATTCTGGCCTTCCTTAAATCTCATTTCTTTTCACCTACTTTAATATCACTTTTAGGATGTAACTGTAAAATTTAACCCACGTGCATCATGTACTAGGGGAAAGTGCTGGGAGAGTTGGTCTTTGGAATACTGCAAGTTGTGAGCTCAAGGTTTATTAAACATTTCACCATTTCACTTCTATATAACATTGTTGCATCAATTTTTTTTTTTTTTTCATAAAAGAAGATGATTTATGTTGGGAATGGTGTTTTAAGGGGTGTTGCTTTTATCTCCTGGGTTTAGACACACAAACAACTAAGTCAAGGAAAAGCAGCAGGGTAGAGATTTCTGTAAACGTGAAAATTGGAAAAAAGTAATGCGGGGCACAAGTCCCCAAGCAGGAGAGTCATTTTGGTGGCAGCATTTTGCAGAGCAGAACTGCCATGAAACATTTTGCCAGGGCAGCATGTTGATCTCATTTTTCCTGATGCTTTAGTGACAACAAATGTGGTTTAACTTTCAGAGAGCTGTCTTTGTAGAAACAAAAAAAAAAAAGTGATGAGGGTATGATGCTGGAATCCCTTCAAATAGTGATCAGATGATAGTTTGATTATCATTGTAAAGGATCTAGGTATGTGTGGTGTTTGTTTTTCTTTATGCATATTCTTCTAAACCCTTTTGAATGGTTTGTTCCTATTCATTCCCAAGGTGGATGGTTTTACCCCAGGTTTTCTCCTCCCTTGCCCAGTTGTCCACCACTCCCTAGACCCGTCTGTTATTTCATTTACATAATGTTAATCCTCCCTATTCCCTACCCTTAGTCTAGAAGGTTCCCTGTCATTTCTTGTTGTCCCAATCCCCTGCCTAAACTCCTCCCAGGAATTCCACATCAGGCATGGAAGAAGGGATGAGCTGGCTCAGCCTGCCCAGCATGCTACCCACTCTCTGACAGCATCTAATAGTAGATAGGGAAACAAAATCAGATTAAAGGTTTTTTTCCTTCCAAATGGACTCCCAGCCCCTTGTGCATTGCTACTCTCAAAGTCTTTTATTTTACACTCCTGGACAGCTTTGCTTTCTATTAATTAATATCCCCAATTGCTTTTGAATCGATGCAAAACATAAACTTCCACAATGCCCATAGCAAATGGGTTCAAAGCTCAATCACAGTAATAAAAAAAATTATTATATTTTAACAGTCTTGTCTCAGAATTGTCAATAACAATCACATAGTCATTGGGCTTAATATGTAAGGTAAGGTGTGGAAAATCAGCCCCACACTACCAGATTTTGAGCAGGTACAGGACCAAAGATAATTTAGACCTTAGGGAAGCACGCTGAATCAAGGTGTGATACAAGTCCAGCTGCACCATGCTCTGAAACTCAGAAGTCCCAGTGGAAAACTCTGTAAAGGCCCAGGGGAGTGTAATAGGTGCAATTTTAAAATACAGTACCCTTGAAGGTCAGCCTGAGCTGAAGCTTCTCAACTTCTGAAGCTTCTCTTAAACTTCCATTTAAGAAGTGTCTGGGGCCTGCCTGGAGGCAAGGAGGTGAGTTGAGGACAGACACATCCTTGGGAGGAGGAACACGGGGTGAGATGTGGGACATAGCTCTTGCATGGCAAAGTCTGACCTACTGATGACTGGCCCTGAGAGCACCCATTTGTTTCAGTAAAATCATCAGAAAGGTGTGGGAAAATGTAATGACACACATACATCACTGACCCTATTCGCATTCATTTTGCAAACATGAAAGCAAAAGGCTTAAAGCATATTAATCTACTATTCTCTGGCACTTCAAGAGTGCCTTAAACATCCATTCTTTGGGGCATGAAGCTGTCGATTGCTGGTCTATGTCTTGTCAATTCTAAATCAGAAATAATGAGGCAAATCAGCTACATCTAGGCTGGTGCAAACCGTTTTTGTTTGTTTTTTTTTCTCCTCTCCTTTGGAACCAATTACAAAAGTAGCTCTGAAACAGCTAATGTGAAATACAGTCTTGCCAATCAGCAGATTTTCCAGGAGCATCCATCAGTCAGCTGTCTGCAGCTCTGAGATGGAGCTTAACTCTCACTAAATTAATAAAAAGAAACCATCTGGAAGACACTTTTCTCCTGAGCAAGAAGCAAAGACATGCTGGCTGTTCACTAGTGTCATTGCAAACCACTTGTGGAATGTCAAGAACAATGGCAATTGTTTCACATGTTTACCTGTGTTCTCAATGCCCTTCATTTGAATTTCACAGTGATTTTTTGTCTCCTTTGCTGGAGTGGTATTCCTACCTTGAGGCATGACCATAACATAGTGCAGAGGACTCATCTCAGATGTGGGGAAGTCAATTCATGGCAAATCCCAGCTCTGCTCATTTCTGAGCCTGTGAGGGAAGCCACCACAGGATCCCAAATCAGTGCAGGGCAGACCAGTGAAGTGAGCCCTTGTGAAGCCAAATGCACAGAAACCCAGAACAGAAGCACACAATAAAGTAGGAGAAATTGAACAAGGGTGGCAGGGCATGGATAACAATAATGTAGAAAATAGAGCTTAATTTCTAGATGCCAGTGTGACAGATGTAAAATGCATATATAAAACACACTTTCAACTGCTAGTCCATCACAAAATAAGGCTGCGCTAATGGGAAAGAAACTTTCTTCAAAACAGTTTCCTGTGTCTTTTCACTCTGGTGTGCAAGACCAGCTGGAAAATTCTCAGCACCCTCTTCTGAGGAACAGGAGCCATGGAGCAAAATCTTTTGCAGGGTTTCTGAAGAAAACTGAAAATATACCAGTCAACAACTACATATTCCCACAATGTTTAGTTTTATTGCCCTCCTATAAGTGTCCATGTTTTCATAGGGGCTTCTTCAAATGTTTTCCAAGATATTGTATTTTTTCTATCAAAACATGCCAGAAATGGGTTCACTCTAACACAGTTCTAGAAAGAAACTAATTTTTATTTGAGTATGTTCAACTAAAATTAATCACCAGTACATGCAAATCAGTGGAAATGAGGTAAGACTTTCACTGTAAAAACTCCTGGAGGTAACATAAAGTGGACTAATGTTCCTATTAGGCTTATCACACTTGGAAGATTTCAGAGTCTGCATAGATTGATTTCCTCTTGGCATAAAGCCTGGACATTTAGATGGACATTTAAAAGGATTTGCAATTTAGACAGTTTTAAGACTACTCAAAAAAACCCCCATATATTATGGGAGGTGCATCTGCTTTTAAATCAGAAGTTGACTGAGCAATTTTAGTAGTCTATCCTCTATATTCATGCAAGATTCTCATAGGAAAGTCATGTAAGTGACATTGTAGCTAACTGTCCCTCTGTTTGATATTTTCCTCTTATTTATGTTTATTGCATTAGGCACACCTTGAAACAGTAATCTATGGTTTAGCTATATTACACTTTCTGCTCTAAAATAACACAGAATCTACCCATGGTGCAAAGGAAATTATTAGTCTGAATTGTCTCCTTATAAAAATAGAACAATCAGTGTTGTTTCCCTAAGAAAAAAGGAAAATCATTCCTTTCTAGAGAGTAGGATGCAGCAGAATGCTGTAACATTCCATTTAAATACATTCCACTACCCAAAAAAAAATTGATATTGGATGCACAGGTTTTATAAAATCTCTAAGGTGTAAGTCAGGTCAGTTTCTGAGACCAGAAAGGTCCTTTTTTCTTGGTTGGTTGGTTTTGTTTTTGTTTTGCTTTTGTTTTTCCTATAGCTTAGTCTACCCTTTGGAGGGTCAAACTCACAATTCACCTTTGCACTTCAGTGAACCTCAGGATTTTTGCTGATCCTCTGCCCAACACGAGCCACACTCTTAGGAGCACATACTTAAAAAAAATCCATTCCTCATATGCCTTTTGCTTTTTCTTCGTAGAGGACATGTTTCTTCAACACAGAAGATTGGAAAGTATTATCATTCATCCTTTTCCACCTCACAGTTTAGCTAATATACTTGAATTTTCAGTTAAATGGATTTGTTTAACACAAAACTCCAGTTACATTCATACACAAGTGGAAACACTTAGGTCGGAAAATCCCTCTAAAATCATCAAGCCCAACCATTCCCCCAGTGCTAGCAAGGACACCACTTAAACCATGTCCCCAAATGCCACACATTTTTTAAATCCTTCCATGGTTTGGGGTTCCATCACTGCCTGGGGTAGCTGTGCCAGGCCTGGACAACCCTTGAGTGAAGAAATGTTCTGTAATATCGAATCTGAGTTTCACCTGTGACAACCTTAGACCACTTCCTCTCATCCTGTCAAGTTGCCAATAGCTGGGTTTTCCTCAGTAGGGAGGTTTTTTTCTATTTCCTGAAAGCTCTTGCTCATTGCTGTTAAAATGTACCTCAGAGATAAAGACCAACTTTTTTCCCAGATGCACACATAGAACCAGTGAACCAAACTATATCTTCTACAGTGTCAGAGAGAACAACTACATCTAATTTATACCCACAGCTCCTTTGTAGTCACTATGATCAAACTTATTTTGACAAAAATTCACCCACTCTGTGATTTTCCTCCATGATTTTTAAACAACCACTTTTCAGTAGGGCTGTTGATGAAAGATTTCTCTTCACACAACACTATAAGTAAAGTCAGCAAACTGTCAGCTCTGGCAGATTGTGCCTGGTCTCTGTAATTGAATTTGATTAAGAGTTTCATTGCCATCACTGGCTTTATTCCCTTCCTATGTAAACATTTTACATCTTCTTATTGTTAAATATTATTTTGCTTTGTTTATTTTGTAGAGCTGCCACAGGAGATGAACATTCAAATATAGAATTAATGAACATTGATGTCATTGTGCTGAAAGGAACATAAGGTTGGGAGGGGAAAAAGAGACATTCTAATTATTGGAGTGTTTGGTAGGAGTTTATTTTACAAACACTATCATTATGTTGACAACAGTGAGTCAATATGTTCCACTAGGCTTTTGTTGCTTTCAGGAATGGGAGGATGAAGCATGGATGCTGTTTGCATGCATTCAGCATGCATTCTATTTTGAGGTCACATGCCAGCCTGGCTGCCTGCAAATGGGGGAATAAAAGAATTTCTGCTTCCTGGTATCTCAGCACCATTTAAATAATGTAAACCAAGTGGAAAAAATCCAGCTAAGAGGCATTTATGCGGAAGTTGTCAGCCACAGGATCAGAGAATCATGGATTGAAGAGACCTTAAATCTCGTCTTGTTCCACCCCCCTGTCATGGGCAAGGACACTTCCGCTAGACCAGGTTTCTCCAAGTCTCATTCCATGAATGAGCAGTACAGAAAGGTTTTCAGGATTCTGTCCAATCACTCTCATGTACATGGCCCTCCCACATCAGATGCAACACTCAGTGCAACAGCTCTGACACAGAGACCTCTTGGAGCAGCACCCAGAGACCAACTGAATTGGTTCCCTGAATTCACTGCAACAGAAAAGACTGAAGAGCAAAATACATTAATCTTCTAGTAGTGAAGAGAGAAAGTTATTTTTGAAAGCACACATAAAAATATCCTTAAACTCCTGAAATAAAGATGGTGTAATTTACTTTTAAGATGGTGAAAGCTTTGTCTTCCTTGGAAGGACAAACAGTTCCTTGAAAATCAATTATTTTACCAGCAGTCTACTTACAAGTTGTGTGTCTCAGTATAACAGAGACACCCAAATTAGAAACGTATCTTTGAACAAAGCTGCTCAGATCTCCTTTATAATGAAGGGAAAAGAATGGCCAGAGAGGATTTCTTGGGAGAAGTATTTTTTTCCATTTTAAAGTGAAAACTTTAAAAATACATTTAAAACATCTACAAGGCTGTGACTAAAATTTTTTTTTTTTTTAATGTGTGTCAGGAATTAAAAGAGCTCTGACAAATAGATATGGGAGAGAAACAAAACCACCTTTAAATTTTCTATCGAAAGTGCTCAACAGCGGTTTTCAAATTAATTACTCTCCATGATGCCTGTGCCTACATCACCAGTCACTGTTTTCTACACTCCTGAATTATGGCCAGGTCTTCGAAAATATATTCTTGCTAAACACTTCAATGAAGCCACAGGAATTATTTCTCCATAAATTAGTCCCCACGTCTTTTTCGTGAGCAATAAAGACTAGGTATCCTATAGGGCTGTAGAAATAAACCTTACTTAGAATTATCTCCTTTAGTAGTGTGGCTGAATAAATGGCATTTCTTACCCCAGTGGCAGCTCCATTACACCCAGGCTGAGGTCATACTTTCTCATTAATGAGGTGGCTGTAATAGGGCCCAAAACAGGATAAATAGAGAGGGAGTCTTCAATCAGCTCAAGTTTGTTCTCATATCAGTGCGCTGCAGGCATACCTAGTTAGCTTTCCATTAGTGTTAATCAAGCATGGTAGTTGTGCATCAGTTGGGAGTTAAACCTTAGCCTGCAATTTTGTACCATTCAGAGCCTCTGATTTAATTTCTTGCACTGAGTATCAGTCCAGGGATAGGTCTGAGTTGATTTGTGGCCACAGTGATTAGACCACTGTAATTGATATATGATTGATCAATAGTTATGCTGCAATTCATCAATGTCACATTTATGAACTGCATGATAATTAATTTTGTCTTTGCCTTGATTTTTTAAGCACACGAGAGTTCAAATTTTGATTATTACTTGTGTTTTTAATTACAAAATCTAAACTCTGGCAAGCATGGTGTGACTAAGTAAGTCAAACAAGGAAATCCCCACAGAGATGACAGGCAGGACCTGTTTGATATTCCAGGATGGTGATCCTGACCCAGCTGCTATTCACACTGGCAGAAGGGCAGACCCAGAGCTTTCTAAAGGGAAGGAGCCAGACCTGTGATGAAAGGCCAGCTCTGGGGCAGCCAGGTCATGGGGGTGTGTCCCGTGGATGTTGCATTTCCACAGAGCAAAGCAGCCTCAACAACCTGGGCAAGGACCTCCTTCCCTTGGCAGTGACATCTAGCCAGTTTCTTTCACTGAACTCCATAGAAAACCATTGTTTCACAAAAATAATAATTCCTCCTTTGTAATAATAATAGAAATACCACAGATGGCTGCTTCTAATATGCAGTCCTCAGAGGGCAGTGAGTGTAATCAGACAAACACACGTGATTTCCATTGTTCACAGCAGCAGCCAAACACCAAAATGGGCTATCAGACATCCAGGAGGACAAACTGCAGATTTTTCTGCTTGCTTTTTACCCCGGGAGCCAGAGGAGTTTAATGTTTGTAGCTAAAACCACAACTGGTCAAAATCCCCTGTAAGGAGAGCAGGAGAAGACAGGAGAGAGGGACAGGGACCAGACGAATTTCTTTATAGTTTTGCAGCTGGCATTGTCAGTGCTGTGGAAGTGCTCCCCCATTGTGTCTCCCTAATTTGTGAGTGGAAGAAGTGGCACAGGGTGGAGCAGAACTGAGCATCCCCTACATTTACAGTAACTTGTTTTGCCCTTTCCCATCATTTATTTAAACATGAATATAAATCAACTGACAATGTTTTTTCAGAGTAGGAAAGAAAGCTCAATAGCAAATCTTATTTGGATTCCAAAAAATTTCAAAGAAAAGCCTGAAAAAGCTTTTGTTTTTTTTTTTTTAATTTGTTATTGTTACATATCTCACACACGCATGCACACACTAAGGACACTTAAACCATTTGCATTTTCTTTAAATTTTATACCACACTCCACCATTTCTCCCAAAACAATCCAGTGCCCTAGAACTGGGTTGACAATAATGTATAGATACAGTGTAATTGTTTCTTTGAATGTTTACAAAGCAAGAGAAAAAAAAAATTAAAAATAGCCCGTTAGGGGTGCTGGGGTAAAGTGCAGCACTGTTGGAACAGCAAATTAATCTCGATTTATCTCCAGAGAGGAGAATTTAATCTCATTTGTATCCTGATCACTATGCACTGTGCCTAGCTAGGATAAATGTTTTTAAAATATAGACGTCAGTCTTTGCTGTGTGACTGAAATGTATATTTGCCACAACAGCACTCAGCTGATGTCACCAGCCCCTGTCCACAGGCATACACCCACAGGCCAACCCTGACCACCTGATTCTGGTTCAGATCCATAGCCCTGGGCTCTCCTGGATAGTGGTTTGGCTTCAGATTTAAACATGTATGTCAAAACAGAGCTTTGGTAAGATTAACTATTACTATATTGCTTTCCAACCTGATTATTATCCATCCAAGCACTCATTTCAGTAGATACAGTGACATCATGCATATATATATATATATATATTTATGATCCACATGTGATTCTCTTTGATTGAAGGATTGTGTTTCATGCACAAAGAGTTGGCATTATGAAAACATATATTTATATTTACAAATAGAGGGTGTAAGAACCACAGATCCAGAAGAGCATTACAGGCTAAAGCGTATTGAAGGCAAAAGGGCAAACAAGACACTCAGATCAGGGTCATTGGGTCACATTGTCAGAAGACAGATTTTAAATGTGGGAAAGCCTAATTAATTAAAAAATGGATTTGCTGACTGAAAATCTAAATCATAATACATGTAATAGAAAAATCTGAAAGAAATATGCCAGGAGGATCTTTTTACAAGTCTGTGCTACTGTAAAGCTTCTTACTCTCTTTTTGTGTTTTCTTAATTTAATTTCCTCTTCAGTTTTTTACTTTGTTCCTGTTATTCAGCCTTCCAACTTTTTTTAGCTCACCGTTTGCCTAGGCAATAAAAATTGTGTCAAAAAATTGTTACTCCATTTTATGCAATGGAATCAGAGCAGAAGAATATTAAGTCCCCTTGATTTTTAAGATTTACACAGGCAGTTTACAGTAAAAGCCTAAAATAGCACCCAGATTTCCTGAAGCCAAATTCAGGTCTTTAACCACAATGCTTTGCAACCCAATTGGGATTTTTATTCCTCTTTAATGAGCTGTTGTATTAACTTTAACAAATATTACAGTTAAATTCCAGTCAAGCACGAACAAGCAAAGCAAACATTAGGTCACTGTTAACAGCCTGAGGATGGTGTCTCAGATAAAAGAAACTCTGCAATGAGTTTGAGGACATATAAAAGTCTGGAATACCAGCTCTGGGCATGACTATATATCTGAGAGACTACAAGTCATCCTGGGATGTAAATCAAGGGGAACAAATGGTCTCTTTAAAGTTTGGACACAAAGGCAATGCCATTCCCATAAACACAATGTCACCACCATATAACTTTTCCAAACATCATTAGTGCCAACACTGGGATTCTGTATCCAGCCCTAGATATTCATAACAGGCACAGACCTTTTCAAAAAAAGGGTGGAAACACAAGGGAGAACAGCCAGGTGGTCATGAAGTTGGAGGGTGGGGGAAAAGCCTTTTAGTGAGGCTGAGGAAAATCCCCTTCCCAGTCTTGACCAAGAAAAGGTTAAAGCTCAATTTGATCAGTCTGAAAGAATCTGCAAAGGAGAGGATAAGTGTCAGTCAGCTCTTTAATCTAAGAAAGGGGAAACATAATGAGTTTCAAAGGTTCATTGTAGAAGATAAATTCAAACTACAAATTGCTTCACTTCTTTAACACTGAAAGTTATAAACCACTGGAACATTTTGTCATAGAGCATGATGGATTCACTTTTGCTTGAAGTCTTAAATCAAGACTAAATACTTTTATAAATAGATATCTAGCAGTTTAACCAGATGTTATATACCTCAGAAAGTAATAAGAAGGTGAAATTGCTTTTGTGTGTGTTATGTGGGAAGTTACACACTGCCCTCACAGTGGTCTGCTTTAGTTTTAGGTGTCAGTACTATAATTGTGCTGTGGTAAGCACCAACACCTGCAGTCAGATACCCTGCTCAGGTTCTGCAGCAAATGCAGTTTCAGATATGAGACCAGAGCAGGCATGTTCGGAAATCATAAAACCAGGCACGGCTCACATACCTGAACAGCAGTCCATGAGATGGACAAGGAAGGGTTACAAGGAAGGAAGATCCATTGAGAGGCATTTTGACAAGAAAGCAGGTGCCAGAATATTTATCCATCCTGAAATTTGGTCCCTTCTCATACTTAAGGGACAGCTGATAGAGTAGAGTAGCATAAGATTGTATTTTATGCAGGCAGAGTAATCCTCTCACCTCCTGCTGCTGGATTGCAGTGGGAGCCAGGGGCTCAGCAAACACTAGGGTTTACATGCTTGCCTGTGATCAGGTCACAAAACATGCACACATTATGGAACAGAAGCACAGAATGGTTTGGGTTGAAGGGAGTTAAAGCCCATCTCCTTCCATTCCTGCCATGGGCAGGGACACCTTCCACTATCCCAGGGATCCATCCAACCTTGCCTTGAACTCTTCCAGGGATGGACCTCCACAATGTCTCTGGGCAACTTCTGCCATCTGACCAGCTGAGATCAATTTTGCAAAATTAGGGACTTAGTACTTAAATGATCAATTTCAATACTAACTTGTGTTATAAACTTGAGATTTAAGATTACAGGTCATTTTTCTTACACAGAGACTTGTTTGTTTAAAAATAATTGTAGGAAGGCTGTTTTTCTCCTGTTTAGATAGCAGCACCAAGGGGTTCTGCATTTCACTGAAAGGTTGATGAGTATTTCTCTCTCCATCTTAATTAAATTTGAATTCCAATTACGAGATGGCAGATACTCTATTTCTTGTTCTGGTGAGATCTCTCATGTTGTTTACATCCCGCATTTGGGAAGGTTGTTACTCCTGCTTATTTCTTCCTGGGAAAGATATAAATAGCATGCACATTCAGGGTATTCTTTCTGAGTTTGCATTATCTGTATGGATATTGCTAGAAATGCAGGGAGTGCTTACCAGTGCACTGAGGTCTGAAGTGGGATTTTATTTCATAGAGAATTTACAAATGTCTCCTGTGCTGAACTGAATATCATTCCCAAATGTCTTCTAGACAAGAACTGGCCAGATTTTTTTTTGCTAGTGTGTTTTTCATCAACTGGAACAGTTTTATTAAAATCAATATATCTGTGGGGTGTGGGTTATCTGTGTGGAAGGAGGAGGTAGGTACATTTATCTTCCCAACTCAGATTTCCTCAGAAAGGTTTCTTGGTTCTTGCAGGGACTGTGCCAGTAGAGACTGTCACTAATTCTAGATAGCTTCAATGTCTCGTCTTGTTCCCTTCCAGATATGTATCAAAGGTTCATATTCCAGTGAAAAACATATTGTATTTAAAAATACTTCTTAAGAATGCAATCTTTTACCTCTCTGGCTAAAGATAAGGGTGAGAAGAACAGGACATCACCAAAACAGATCCCACCACTGCACTATCACTTTTTTCTAAAGTTATATTTGATCCCAATTCCCACTTTGTTGTTGTCTGGTGAAAACAGCATTTCTAATATTTGGAAAATCTCTACAAACTGGTTGTTCAACTGTCAGAAAAGCAGCCTAATTTTTTCCCCCATCATCACTCAGAGCCTTTCAGCCCTGTTCTGGTCTGTGGTAGTTACACTGGACCAGCACGAGGTTTTTCTCTCCCAGCTGCTGTTTGAGTACTGTGAGGTTTTCCTGCAGAGGCCCATTTCCTCATTTTAGCATTATGTTAGGCACTCCTAATGTGACTAATATTTTTAGCTCTATTTTCATATGGGCTCTTTCTCTACTGCATAAAGTGAAAACTTAGCAAGTCCTAGGAAGTCACAGCAGACAGATTATTAACTTCCTTAGCACATCCTTCATAATGAAACTTCCCAATCCTTGGTAATATTTTAACCCTTTCTCAGATTTCTCTGGTATTCAAAGATATCAGCACCTTCAGAAATGTCCTGAGGAAAACATTTTTGTTTACTAAAAATGACATCCCTTTCTGTCTCTCAAATACACACACAAACACCCCACCACACCAATATCCATGGCATTTGTTCCTGTAACTTCTTGTTCTCTAAGCTTCTGCCATCAAGCAAAGCATAGATTGTTCTTGACGCCCTCTTCTAAAAGGAAGAGAAGGCTTTTTACTAAGATAATATGTTTTTCTGAACTAGCAGTTAAAAAAAATGAAAGAGCTCTCATACACCCCTGGTCTGTGTCCCCCAGATCACAGGAGCAGAAAGAAATCTGTGATACCTCTCTGACTACAGGACTGCAAAACATTTGACTACAATATGTTACAAGATGACTAAATATATACAGACAATATGTTACAAGATGACTAAATATATACAGAGGGAAGGAAAAAAAAAGATAGGAGCTGCTGAGGTTTCTCCCTGGGAGCAGCTTACCAGCTGAGGCTGCTTACTCCAGGCAACAGCAAGAGTTCATGGGTCCCTCAGTCCTGCTAGCTGAAGCGTGGTGAGGTTTTGGAATGAAGAGCGGACCCTTCCCGTGGGTAGGAAGATGTTTATTGATGGAATTCCACGTGCAAAAAGGCAGGGGCTGGCCTGTCCTTCTCCCTTAAGTACCCCAGGACATAGCCTGAGGCCACAGGAGAATTTGGGCCAATAGGTGGGAATGGGTTGGGTGTTCTAGAAGGGGACACTTGGCAGGACAATGGAAAGCAGCAGGTGCCTGAGCACCTAGCCAGGGTGATTGACAAGGGGGGTTCTCGCTGGGAGATGCCACCGGGGTCAGGGGATAGGGGAGGGGTTTAGGAAGGAACAAACTGGCATGATAAGAGAAGATACATATAAAACTCTGAAAGGCTTAACCATGCACTGCAACAAGGGGCTTATGCCCTCTTATTGGACTTCTCTTTAGCTTGCATTTTTACACCTCGCTTCTTTTTATTCTTCTTACTTTTAAATAAAAAAACTCTGTCTTTTTAATCATTCTTCTTTATGAGGTTGGTGGGTTTTTTTGTTTTGATTTAGTCTTCTCCATGCTTGTCATCATTCTGGTATAAGGAGACATAATCCCAGCCCCAAGGCAAATTTCCTTTCCTCAGCCCGTGTGATGGATGGAGTGAAGCATTTCACTCGTTACAAGACAAGCAGCAATATTTTTATTGATATAAAACAGCAAATTAGCACACTTTGAAAGAAAACGCAGCCGTGGTTTAACAGGATTCATTGGCAAGGTAAACTTGGATATCTACTTCATGGAGGACAAGGGCTGACAGAACCATCAGAGGGACAATTTGATTGAGTCACAAAGATCAGAAAGGATCCCCTGGTCTTCTAAACACCTCCCTAGGCAAGAGTCTGCATGCAGATGGATCTACTCCTAGCCCCAGGCTTGGACAATGATTTATATTAATATGTTTATATGTTCCTAACCAATCCTAGCTATGATTTTAATGTTTACCATGATATTAATCACTTACCACAGATCTCATGGAACTGAATCACAGAATCAGAGAATGTACTGGACTGGGGGAGATCCACAAGGACCATCGAGTCCAATGCACATGAAAACCCCAACAACTGCACCATGTGCCTGAGAGTGTTGTCCAAACACTCCTCAAACTCAGCTGTAATGAGGAGCCTCTCACCCTGGAGGAGCAGCCTTCTGAGATGTCCCCACTCAGTGGGATGTCCTGCTGTGAAGCCTTATGGATTACAGTCATATTTTCATACCAGCAAAACACCTTGGTCACCATTGCCCAAAGTCCACAGTAAGCTGGGTGCAGTCCCCGCAGCCCCCACAGCTGGTGATGGCTCCAGGCAGGGCACATTGCCACAGCATGGCATATAAATTTGCACACAAACTGTCTGCAGCAAAGATTTAGTTCACCTAAAAAAACTGCTAAAATATCCTGAAGGTTAATGAGATGTGCAGTGTGTTTTATGTGACTTTGTGCCATTTGTTGATTTATTTATTAGGAAATATAATTTAAAGGCTTTTAGAAGTCACAATATCTTTCTTCACGAAGGCAAACCTTTATTTTCCAGAGATGTGGTTTTTTAAAATTATCTTTATAGCACTTTAATTGGCAAAACAACAGCACCAGAAACAGAATGAATGAAATACCCTCCCCTGGCTTTTCTTTTTTCTTTTCCTCACTACTGATTTTTGCTTTCATTGTTCTTCTTCCTTTATTGACCTTTAGAATCCAATTGCCACAGTATTTTATTTTAAATCTCTGGTAAAGATCATATATTTGGGTGGAGGAACAAAAGTTATATAGCACATCCTATAAAATGGTCTGTAGTCTCTGAAAATGGTATTAACCTTATAAATCTATTTCAGTTTATCACACTGGATTCAGTAGCCTCTAATATTGCCTTAAATGTATTAATGTCCCTTTTTGCCACATCCATTATCCCCTGGTTTGGGAGCATGGGAAAGCTATTCCATTGCTCTCTCACACCTAGACATTTTTTTAAATGTTAAATGTTAATGTTATGCAATATTTTGAACAAACAGCCTGGACTAAATGGCACAGTGAAGCAAATCTTCCAGAGTCTGCAAACGCTGCTCTGCCACTGCTGTTCGACACCAGGAGGTCTGGCAGTGAATCTCATGTGTCTCTCTGGGGTGGTTTAACCCCAGCAGGCAGCTCAGCCCCACACACCCCTTGCCCACTCCCTCTCCATGGCTTTGAGAGAGAATCAGAACAGAGAAAATGACAAAACTCGCAGGCTGAGATAAAGACAGTTTGACAGGGAAGGCTGAAGGAGAAT
Organism: Argya squamiceps; assembly: GCA_037834095.1. Lineage (NCBI taxonomy): Eukaryota > Metazoa > Chordata > Aves > Passeriformes > Leiothrichidae > Argya > Argya squamiceps. Next base: position 69,891,510 of record JBBMKD010000115.1, on the reverse strand, counting down.
GTTCAAGCAAAGAAAAACAAGGAATTCATCCACCCCTTTCCAAGACAGGAACTTGGTTAGCACCAGGAAAGCAGGGCCCACCATGCACATTGGTGACTGGGAATGCAAATAGCATAGTTCCAAATGTTCCCCCTGATGCTTCCTCCTCCTTCCCCCAGCCTTATGTACTAATTATGATGTCACATGGTCTGGAATATCTCTTTAGGCAGCTGGGGGTCACCTGTCCCAGCTGTGTCTCCTCCCAACCCCTTGTGCAACCCCAGCCCTGTGGCTAGTGGGATGGGATGAGGATAAAAACAGCTTTGGCTCTGTGCAAGCCATGCTCAGGAATCACAAAAACATCTCTGTATGATCAACACTCTTTCCAGCACAAATCCGAAACACAGTCCCATTCACAGCTATCCTGAAAAAATGAACTCAGTGTGGGGGTGTGTTTTTAAGTCTTACCTTGGTTCAATGTATTGTTCCGTTCTCTGTACCCCATATTGGTTCTTTGGAATCCATTTTGTTCCCCTATACCCCATCTTGTTGTTTGTTACCCTACCCCCTTACCTGCCCCGGCAACAGCCCCTGATTGGTCCCTCTTTTCCCGGGCTGTTAAATGCCAATCATTTGTTATGTATCTCTCCCAGTCCTGTCCATCATTCCGGGGCCTCTCCCAGAGCCTGGAAGGTTCTGGGGCAGGCGTCGAGTGATTGGACAGGATCCAGTCACCCCATTCCTGCCCTTCCCCGATTTGTTATTGTTCATGTATGATATATCTCAGCCACTCCCAGTTGTACCCCATTGGTCCTGTGTTGTACCCTCCCCTGAGATCCTCCCCCCTTCTTAAGGTCCTGCACAGAGGGCTAGGTTGTCTCTTCTGAGGCACCCGCCCAAGGTGCAGTCCTGGCTAATAAACTCAGGCTGTGTTTCACCTAAGGAGAGTCCCTCTTTCTTTCTCTTGGGCTTAACCACGCGTGCACCCCTCGGCAGCCAAGGACCCCCAGCTTGCAGCAGGACCGGGGCTAGCCAGTTTCGGATCAGTGGTCACCGCCGCAACTCAGCTCTGAAAAAACACACACATTGTGTTATGTTTCTGCTGCTAGTGACTACAACAGCCTTCTGTTTGTTGAAGGAGGTGATAGGCTGAACTAGAACATTTTCCATCACTGTAGAGAAAGGTAAGCTAGTGTCACATAAAAAAACCCCCCAACTTAGAATAAGAAAGGGAGGGTAAGCAGGAATGTAATCATGTAAGAATATCAAAGGGGCATTGAGCAGGAAAGGCAAGACTTCCCCCAAAGGATGGGATTTTCACAATTGTCTTCTGTGGCTTGGAGTCTGTGTTTATTCTAGTAAAAACATAACTATAACAATGTAGCACAAGGTTTTTGCTTGGTTCATATTTAGGGAAGAAAAAACCAAAACAAAACAACAACCTCCCCCTCCCCAAAAAAACCAACCAAAAAACCAAAAATAACCCGCAAAAAACCAAACCAAAAAACCAAACAAAAAAACAAAAAAAAACAAAAAAAAAA
>JBBMKD010000115.1:69838098-69875349 GCA_037834095.1 Argya squamiceps | reverse complement strand
GAGAGGAGAGAGGAGAGGAGAGGAGAGGAGAGGACAAATTTAGGGGAGAGAGGATGGAAGGGGAGAGAAGACAAGTCTTTGAGTAACAGTGTCTTGTTAGACAGACATGAAGAAAATTATATAAAAAAACCCAAACAAAATGTTAATTTAATAATTTTAAGCAGATAGTTTCTTATGGCTGTGGTTCATTTCTTGTCTCCCATTGCTGTAATACTGTGACAAAGGAAAAAAAAAATAGAATCATATTAGAGTTAAAATTGCACTTTTGACTGAGACATATTTATCCAGGCAGATAGAGCCATTCATCAAGTAAAAAAGGCTTTTGTAACTCTTCAGAATGAGGTGTGTCATTGTTTCAATGCTTCTAAAAAGTTCAGTGCACCACATTTCACAGGTTGCACCCCTACCCTTACCTAAACTGCCACCCTGAATTAAAACACAGATTTATAAAATGACAAAGTTATTGAATCTTCATCTCTGTTCTTAGCCTAGACTCTATTGAACTCCTCCATACAAATTCAGTTTTGTGCAGTTTACTTTCTGTTTGAGGTCTCAGCATATCTTATTTATCTGACATTCAGACACCACAATTATCAGTGGAATACAGCATTTCTGCACATAATGTGACATATGCAAATGTTTTCTTTCCATAAGTAGCTGGAGCAGCAGTAGAGATACCACTGTAATTATAATTGGGAAAATGAAGTGGATGACAGCAAAATATAAACGGATAATAATTTAGGCTACTTACTTAGAGCTCACTTTTTGTAGAATTTAGATATAACAGTCATGCAAAGGCAAGACCAAACATCCTCTTCAACATTGGAGCTGTGCAGTTTTCTCATCTCCAGCCCTACATTAGACAAGGCTTTTTGCAGAATTTATTTAAAGAAAACAAAATCAAATCTAGGCTAATACCTACAGGTTGTAGTATTTAATTAAACACCTACTGGATTTAGTTTTTTCTGTAAACCATAAATATGGAAATGCCCATGGGCTTATTTGGAAGATGAGAAAAGAATGGTGCTCTTCACATAGCACATAGTGTCGTTGGAAAAGTCCTGATTTCAATTTTTTTCTCAATAATAAGAAGAATTTCCCTTCTTATCGTTCTCTTAGTATTTGTTTTGTTTTACACTGAGGCAGTACAGAATTTTTATTTATGGTTATTTGTCTCCCAAAATTTCCAGCAGGTTATGACTTTGGGAAGGACTTTGGAACATTCTGGTCATGGAACATTCCCATTGTTTCACAGAGGGCAAACACCAGTGCCAGCAATATGATGGAAAATGCAAAAAAAATGAGACATCTGACAGAGTCCTTGAGCTGGGAACAGTTTCATTTTGCTGACTGCCTCAGGATTAAAAAAAACCCACAAAAACCAAATTTTTATTTTTAGGTATATTTGCACTTTCCCCATAGGTTTCTGTGAACTTTCTGCATAGCAAAATGCAGGTCTGACAGCCACCAACAGGTTAAAGGTCCCTGTTGAGGGAAGGACTTTTTCTTTTTTTTTCCCTGATATTTTGGCAGTGGCATTTAGCAGGGCTTCACTAGGTGCTCCATGAACCCGAGACACAGCAGGGTGACAGTTGCCTCTGGCACTCAGCACTTGTCACCAGAGCCATGATGATCAATGTTTCATTTGCCATTCATGTCAGGGAGGTTCTTACATTATTTTGGTGATCATATGTGAAACTTTCCTCAAGTTTGAAAGCATTAAGTGACAGGGATTAACACGAGACACAGGTGGTATGAAGAGAGGGGCAGAGAAATGGCACTTGCTTTGAAAATCAGCCAGCAGCAGGAGCAATTGCAAAAAACTTCAAGGTCCCTCCTGTCTTGTCAGTCTGCTCCAAGCACCAGAGACATAGGAGGTGATGGGATTTTTTTTTTTTTTACTGAGTACCAGTGAGTGTGCAGCTGTGAGAGCTGTGAGCATGGAGAGAGAATGCTGCACCAGCCTTATGTTTATGGTTGTTCCTGTTGATGTGCACAGCTGAATTTAATTTTTGAAGTGACAGTATGTGACCGTGGTTGCAGGAGGCCTGGTGACCAGAGACCATTCCTGGTAACTAAGTCTGGATGTGGCTGCCTCATCTTGGACAGCACAGTGCTCCGTTGAGACACTGAGGGGCTGGAGCATGTCCACGAAAGGGAATGGAGCTGGGGAAGGGGCTGGAGCCCCAGGAGCGGCTGAGGGAGCTGGGAAAGGGGCTCAGCCCGGAGAAAAGGAGGCTCAAGGGGGACCTTCTGGCTCTGCACAACTCCCTGATAGGAGGGAGACAGCCAAGGGGGCATCAGGCTCTGCTCCCAGGGAACAAGAGCATGACAAGAGGAAACCACCCCAAGTGTGAAAGTAGAGGTTTAGATTGTATGTTGGGAAAAGTTTCTTCACCCGAAGGGCTGTCAAGCATTTAGAAGGTTAAGAAGCACTTAGCTCAGGGAAATGGTGGAGTCACCTGGAGGGATTTAAAACACATGTGGATTTGCCCAGGGACCTCTGATGACTGGCAGTGCTAGGTTAGTTGTTGAATTAAACGATCTTGGAAGTCTTTTCCAACATAAATTATTCACAAGCATGGCTGAAAGAGGTTTTAGGCTACTGATAGCACTGCCTGCAGGATCTAGGTTTTTAACAGATTATTTAGGGCTCAGCTTACTGGTAGTTGCTAGTTAAATGCTCCTTCATTAGAGCATCTCAAAAAGATTTATGGCAGCCATGCCTTTTGTCATGGAAGCCACTACCTATTTTTGCTGCTTTAATTATCTATGATATTCTTAGCAAAGCTGACTGAACAGCTCAAAATGAGCCAAGTAATGCAACAAACTGTCTCACATTAGTTGTATCTGCAATATCTGTCATATGTACCTGTTCTGCAGTGTTTTTGAGAGGGATTTTTAGGTAGACAAATACAGAAATACACATAGAATGTGTATGGTTTCTTTCAGGTTTCATAACTTTAGGTTGACAGCAAATGTTACTCCACAGTTTCCAAAGATTCTCTTCCCTTTTTTTTTCTCTTTTTTTGTTTAAAAAACAAAACAAACAAACAAACAAACAAACAAACAAAAACCACAAAAAAAAAACCCCAAACCTGATGATAATATTATAGTACCCACTCCTCAAACTGCTCCAGTTCTATGTCTATAGAAATATTCATCAACAATCCAGGTAAAAGACTACATAATAACTATCAGGCATCTCTGGATCTGTTTCTATCAACAGTGCAAAGGAAAACCCCACTCCTGGGACAAAGGACACTGATCTTCAGCAAAATTGCAGACTCTTACTAAAACAAACATTCTTTATTTTTCAGAGTGTAGACAAAGGCAAAAACAGGAAAAAAAAGAAGAAAAAGAAAGAGAAAAGCTAATTGCAGTCAATATGGCATTTTCCTTTATTGCACACAAATGGTAAGCCCTGAGAACACAGAGGTTTGTAAAGCTGCTAGTTATCTGCTTTCCCTATAGGGGTAACAGAAAATATCTTATTTAGTGCACCAAACCCTTGGGGCAGGAAGAAATTTCCTTGCCAAAAGAAAAGAAGGTAAAGATTTTTGGGTTTTTTTTTTTTTTTTTTTTTTTTTTTTTTACTTTGTTTCTTTAGTGCTTTGCCATTACTCCAGGGGTTTCAATGCAAAAATTCTTGCAGTGCCAAAGTCCACGAAGTCCTCACTGAACTCCCATTACATTTATTTCTGTTTGTTAAAAAGTGGATTTTCAGGCACCATAGACCTTACAGCAAAGGATTTGCAAGTTTATTATTTAGACAGGTACTGGTACATTTATTCTCTGTCTAAAAAACAAGTTTCTTTATCTGACCAACCAGTGGAATGCTGTTTGGCTCTAGAAATGGAAGTTGGATCAGCAGCTGAAAACCAGGAGTTTATAAAGAAAAAGCCTATTTGAGATGGCCTTAGTTCTCCAAAAGCCATCACAGACTGGTACCACTGCTCATCTCTGCATTTGTCACTAGGAACAGGCCAGTGTGACCTTCACTTTTTTTTTGGAACTTGTGTCTGTAGGGGGAAGGGAAAGAAGAACTGAGAAGAGTAGTGGAGAGAAATAGTAAGAAAGAGCATTTATAAACCCAATGAGGTTAAAAATTTTCCCTGGGCTGAGGCAAAGGATGTTCCTCATGGTAGGAGCCCAGATTCCACAGAGAACAGTGGGATGCTTCTCTCCAGCCCCACTGGCTCTTTAGTGGTTGGGGAACCTCCCCAAAATACTAGTTGATCCATGTTTAGAGCCCTTGTTTCACATATATCTGGAAAGTTTTGTTACAGCTGGATGTTTATATACCAAAGGCGAGTGCAACCCTTCTGTCATTGTTGAAATAGAAACAGTTTAACAGTTTGAGGGCATGTTACATATTCTTCAAAAATGCTGAACAGGTTAGGTTGGGGTCAGGTCCCCAAAGCCAGTCGCAATTTTAACTTCCTTGAAGTTCTTTTTGTCTTGTGCAGCCTCTGGTCCTTGATAAAAGAGGGTTAAGTTTAAATGGCCTGCAGTGAGCCTTGCTCTGTGCAGGGTGTGAGAGCCCATATCCCTTTCCACATGCCAAATCAGCAAAGAGAGCATTATTATTTTATGTTTTCCTGCTAAATGACAACTTGGGTTCCATGGTCTGATCCAAAGTCTGTTGGACCTGCTGAGGGTGCAGAAAAAAAGAAAAAAAACAGAAAAAAGAGAAAAAAGAGAAAAAAGAAAAATCTATGGTTCTTTCTTTCTCTCTACTGTGCAGCTCTCCATGGCTCTTTTAAAACTTGGTCTGCCCAATTCTGTTGTGAGGAAAGTATTTCAGCCCGTAAGACAGCCCAGTGCAAAAGTGGTAATTTATGCCAGTACCTACATCTGATAGAAATTGTGGATATGGCCAGTTTTGCACAAGGGATGTCAGACTTGACAAACACAGCAATAATCAAATGTGTGCCAGGTGGCCTGAGGACTGGATCCCATTCCTCTGGGCACCTCACTGAGGCACTGCAACTGTAGTCACTGGAGATCACCCTCCTCAGCCACTTTCAAGCCACAGATCTCACCACATATCTCATTCATTTTTTTTTGGTTTTTCACCCCCTCTGAGCTTTTGTGTTTCCCTCCTCTGATTTGAGGATCTCCATTTACTGATGTGAAGCAGGTGGGAGATGTTCATCACCAAAGCAGACTCCAGCTGAAGGGGCTATATGCTGGTTTGTTAGCAGTGACGCACACGAGCTGGAAAAGTGGATACATAGCTACTGTGCAAAGGCACTGACATATGGAGATCAGCATGGCTTTGGATCCAAAATGGTATTTAAACTTTCAGCCTTCAAGCAGAGACTCTAGGCTGCATCTCATTTTGCTTCTTCTTTCCTAATTTGTAACCAGCCCTTGATTTAGTAAATGCCAGAATTCAACTTTGAGGACGAATGAAAAAGCCTTAGGAAACTAATGACCTCCTTAATAAAAGAATACAATAACTTCATTAGATTTAATATTTCAGGTTTCTATAAGGATTGAATTCGAAAGACTGGTTTTTTTCTTCCTTTCTGCAGGGGGAAAATGAAAGCACCTGGACTTCACAGCTGGTTACTAGATATTACTTACAGTGGTAGAAACAGAAAGTATTGACTTTCATTACAAGTCAGAAATAGGTTACACAACGAAGAGTTCTGAAATATCTGCCACAAGAAGGTCAAAGAAATATGTGCCTTTCCACAGATCGTTCTTATTTAAATGGAGCTCAGAATTAAAAGGAAATACAAAATCCATCCCAGATATATTTACGCTCATTTTCCGCTCCCCTGTACAGGAAGTTTTAAAACATTACTGGGTTCAGCCATCTTCTCCAACTGCTTTTGTGAAGCTTACATTGCTCCCTTCCAAACAGCAAGGCTGACTCTTCAGTCACAAATCCCCCCATCTGTTGAAGCCATTGGGAACTAACAGGCTAAAGGTTGCTGCAAGATCAAAACTCATCACTATCTGATGAGGAGTTTTTGCAGTTTCATATCTACTGGATCATTCAGCTGGCTAAATTATCCATGTTAAGTGCTCAGACAGGATATAAAAAGAGCTAATGTCAAAGAAAATCCAAGGAATCTCTCAAATTCTTCAGTAAAAGGGTTGTCCAGACCTGGCACAGGCTGCCCAGGGCAATGGTGGAGTCTTTACCCCTGGAGGAATTTAAAAACTGTGAGGATTTGGCACTTGGTTCATAGTTTAGCAGTGGGCTTGGCAGCGTTGTGCAAATAGTTGTACTCAATGATGTCAGAGGTCTTTTATAACCTAAATGATTCTATAAATGAAAAAGACTTCTGTCACATATTTTCCTCATTGCACTATACCTGGGGTAGGTCTAACCTTGACCACGCAGAAGTGCAGCATCTTACTTAGGCAGCCACTATGATTAATCCCCTGATTTCCTCTGATTAATCACAACAGATAGAGATAACAAAAACTGTGGATAATTAATTCTGTCCTACAGTAGTTTTGAAATGGGCGTAAATAGTTCCCCTCCAGATGCAGCTGTCTCGTTACTGTCAATAAACGGAATATACATCATTAACTTTAACCAGTAACTTTTCAACAAGGTTGTTAAGTGAAGCAGTTGTCTCCTTTTAACATTTTACTTAAAAGACATTTTAAATGTAGAATTAGTGAAAATGTTTTCTGAGAAACTTACTGGAACCACATGGGAAGAATTCTGACTTGGATTTTTCACAATGATTTTCTACCGTGGCTGCACAAGGTGAAACTTAAAATCATGGGCTGACTTTGCTCAACTTAATTTGAACCACCTGAAGAGACATTTTCTTTTTTTTTCTTCAGACTTTTAGAAGGTTTATTTTGCTTTGATTTTATAATGTAAAGTCAGAACAACAAAGGTTAAAACTTATGTATTTTATTCCTTTAATTCTGCCAGAAATGTGGTATTTCAATTATTAAAAAACACAAACAATACTATCAGTCAGACCAGAGAAATGCTATCAAGTTTCCTAGGATTCTCTGGTGATAATGCTTTACTACAAAACTCCCAAGTAGACCTATTCAATGTAGAAATATAAGAAATATTACAGAGCATATGTAAAGAGTGTGAAATAAAAGATCTCATCCATCTCTTGAGGCTGACTGCTATTTGTAAGATTGTTTTAAAAATTGATGATGATAAGTTTTTGTTTGTCAAAAGACAGCCAGAGGGGATTGTTGATGATCAGTCCTGACTTTAAACAGTCCATTATCCTTGATCCAAAATGCAGACCTCATTGCACAATGCAGACAATGTCAGGCAGAGCTCCACAAGAAATGCTATGAACACTTCTAGGTATTTTCTTCACTGAAAGCTTGTAAGACCCAGGGACTAATGACAGTGCTTTAGAAAAACTATCAGGTACAGTTATAGTACACAAATCGAGTTCTCATCAGCAAGTTCACTGATGACACAATGTTGGGAGGAGTGGCTGATATCTCAGAGGGTTGTGCAGCCCTTCAGAAGGGCCTCGACATGGTGGAGAGGTGGGCAGAGAGGAACCTGCTGAAATTCAACAGAGGCAGGTCCTGCACCTGGGGAGGAACAACCCCAGGCTCCAGCAGAGGCTGGGGGTGACCTGCTGGAGCAGCTCTGGGGAGAAGAACCTGGGGGTCCTGGTCCAAGAGCCAGCAGTGCCCTGGGGGTGAAGAAGGACAATGGAATCCTGGGTGCCAGCAGGTCAGAGAAAGGATCCTGCCCCTCTGCTCAGCCCTGGTGAGGCACATCTGGAATGTCCAGGTCTGAGTTTCTCAGGACAAGTGAGACAGGGAGCTCCTGGCATGGGTCCAGGATGATGAAGGGCCTGGAGCATCTCCTTTATGAGGAAGGGCTGAGGGGGCTGGGGCTGCTCAGCCTCCAGAGGAGCCCCAGCTGAGAGGGGACTCCATCCCTGTCCCACGTCCTGGTTTAGGGAAAATTTGGGAGGAAACCTTCAAATAGAGTCCCTCCAGGAAGCAAACCCAAATGGCCCCTCCCCCAACCAATGTGGGAGAAAATCTCCTCAGAGAATAGTGGAAAAAACTATTCATTAAAAAAACAAAGAAAGTGCCCACAAACACAAAAAAATGAATAATATGAAACAATAAAACGTCTCGCTGCTCTGAAGAGATGGCAGATTGAGAAATTCCTTGCCATGGGTGTAGCTCAGCTGTCCCAGTCTCTTATCAGTCCCTTCGGCACTGGAAAATGCCATCCTGGTTCCCAGTGGGCAGCAGGCATGAGATTCAGGTGTTTTCTGGGTTTTCACTCCAGAGCAGGTTTAAACAGTCCCAAGAAGAAGAAAAAGAAAAAAAAAAAAAAAAACCAGTCCAGGGAACTTCTCTTTGCCTCAGCTAGCTAAAATTAACTAAAAGCACAGGAGATCTCTGCCCCATTGTCTGTCCGTGCTGCAGGAGAACAGTCCAGGAGCAGAATGTGGAGGAGTGAGAGCAGTTTCTGAAAACAAACTGCATGCTTCTTCTTCCCTCCCTTCCCTCTCAGAACCAATCTTTAAGGAAGAGGACGCAATATCCAACACAAACAGAACAGACAATTGGGGATACAAGTATCATAAAGTCACCCTAGGACACACCGTCTGCAGGGAGGGTCAGAGCCGGGCCCAGGCTCAGCTCCAGGGCCCAGCAATGGCACCAGAGGAAGGGGCAGGGACTGAGCCCAGAAAGTTCCACCTGGGCATGAGAAAGAACAACTGTCCTGGGCAGTGACTGAGTCCTGAACAGATTGTCCAGGGAGGGTGTGGAGTATCCCTCACTGGAGATATTCCAGACCCTTCTAGACACAATCCTGTGCCCTGTACTCTGGAATGACTCTGCTTGAGAAGGGAGGTGAGATCGGATGACTCTACTGTGGTTCCTTCCAGCCTTAACCCATTCTGGGATTTTGTGAAATGCGTCTTATACAGGATGTGCTCCAACTAATGACAATGGAAAACCAGATGCAGAAACACAAATTCAGGCTCTAATGCAAGGCTATTTTTCAGTACAGATACACAGGTGAATTTAGACACAATAAGGATCTGCAAGGTTGGCTTTTTTATACAATTATCATTTAATATTCAAAGAAAAAAATTCTCTGAGGTACAAAAAAATCATAAAAGAGCTAAGTAGAGAGAAGAGGGAAAAAACACCCCCCGCCCCCTTGTGGGACTTGAGGGAGAACAAGAATTCACACTGGCATGAGAAAAAGTTGGAACAAAGCCAGGCTGCCAGATTTGGTACCCCAAAGTGATTTGGACAGAAATTACATAAAGTGCAATTTATGTTAATACTACACAAAAAAAACATGAAAACACAGTGTTTACAGTTTTAATAGTACCTTGCACTGCAATTTTAATAGTGCCCTGCCTATGTGTATTGAGGGAATTAACAATAGATAAATAACCTGAATTTAACTAAGGCAAAACTTTTTTGTTATTGTTACAACCCATCCCTCAAGTCAAGGCTAACTCAGGTTCTTGTTACTATGTCCCTTGGAGTGGATTAGGGTGAAAAAGCTCTGCATGAACAGTGTTTGTAAATATATACATGTAGGGTTTATTTTAGAACAGTTTAGTTGCCATGAAAAGCAGGTATGTAGCCATTTTGGTTATTATTATCTATAGAGACAGAACAATATGAAAGCATAAAAACAACACACAAGAAAATGTATTAGGGAAAAGAAAGAGAAAGAAAGGATAAGAAGATCTTCCCACCTGTGGATGCAGCTACAAGACTACAAGACTTGATTGCTGCAATTGGAGTGCCCTGACCATTGGGTCCCAGCGATGGCCACTGCCTTGATGGGTCAGAGCGGGGGGAAAGCCCATGGAGCAGAAAGTTCAGTGGGCTGACATAAGCTCAGATTTATGTGGGAATGCCCAGGTACATCCCCTGGGGAGGCAGTTTTGCACTGATTGTTGCATCACTGTGGATCATGCACAGTCCTGTGGTAGAAGGCCCCAGAGATGAGTCTGGAAGCACTTTGGGGCTCTTTGATGGTGTAAGAGCCCTTCAGAGATGTGACCTCTCTTTCTCACACCAACATAATTGAGCCAGTTGTGCCCCATCCGAAATCAGGAAAACCTTCAAGCTTACATGGTAGTGTCCTGATTTCTCCCCTGGGTGGGAATTTTACACGTGAGCCAGCTGTGTAAGGGTGGATATTGCCAGGACAAAAATCTCTATCCCACATCGCAGGATCTACTTCTTCCTGGCCTCCTTCCTTATGTGGCTCTAAACTCTGCTACCTCTTAAGCGAAGGTTGGCTTTTGTGGTTGTCCTCTGTTGTTCACATACTCAACCCTAAGCTGTTACCTTGAAATAGTCAGCAAAGCCCACACTGCTCTTGCAAATTGCTGATTGCTCTAGCCATCAACCATCAACACTTCAGTCTCTCACAGGGACCTTGGGAGTCTTGGGAGTTGTCTTGGGGAGAGGAAGCAAAAGCTGTGTCCCTCAGGTTCACTTGAGACTTTGAAACTGTTTTGCTGCTTGTCCAAGGCAGAGCCTGAAAGTTCATGACTCCAAAGTCCAGCGTTACAAGTCTTTTGAGTCAATGAAATGTTCCTTTCCCAAACCAGAAAAGCAATTGAATCTGTTCAAGGAAGGCCAAACCATATTTTCCCAAACATGCATCCATACCCATTATAAAGAAATTTATGAGTAATGACACCTAGTACTGTCTTGAAAGCAAAATACTAGGCAGAAGAGGTAGGTGTTACTATTTGCACTTTACCAACAGGAAGAAAAGGGCACAGGCATGTTCCGATTGCACACGTATGTGATGACTCTCAGATGATACAGTGCTTGCTCCACAGCCTTTCCTTCTCTCTCTCTGCCTCCCAAAATCACTTTTCCATACCTGCAATCACCATTAAGTCCACCATACCTGTATTTCATATGCATATCCACTCTGATTCATGTCCTTCTTTTGCTTCAAGTTTGACCAAAGCATTTTTAAATGCAGTGAAAACACATTGACACCGAGGCTGTTCTTCTGTGTTGTGTATTTACAGTGCATAGACACTGCATCCTTGCCCAGAGCTGCAGTTAGTGCTATACAATTCATTGTTCTGCACTCATTCTGTCTGATTTTACATAACTGGGTAATTCACTGCATCAGTTTTAATAAGGCATAAATTTTCCCTTCACTGATGATGTGTTAGTATGGCTCTACTGTGCATTTTCATTACAGTTGTTCCCCAGATCTGAACTTCCTTTGGACCAATAACTCATCTTATGACAAGCAAATGTTGAATTTATAGCACAAATTTGCTAGGAAAAAAAGGGGGCAGGGGGAGGCGGGGGGGATAAAAAAAAAGAAAAAAGGAGAAAATTTAGAAATATGAATGAACCAAAATACACACTTCTGATGCGGTTAGAATGGGAGTTTTTTTGACATTCAATTGACAGAAGATTTTGTAATTTCTAAATTAAATTAAGTTCTCCTTGTATGTTCTTCAAGCAATGTGTCACCTGTGTCTCCACACCTTGTAGAGGTTGGCATCCTCTCCAACTCTCTGCCTTACAAACACCTTTCTCTCCTGTGAGTTGACCACTACCATGTTTCCCAGACTGTCTGATTGCCCTACACAATCAAACTCAGGAAAATCACTTTTAATCTGTGTGAACCTTTCACATCAGCTGCTATTTCAGGCTGGATGAAAGGCTTGTTGGCCTGATTTTCTGGGGTTTGTTTTTTGTTTTGCCTGTCTCCAACACAGTTTTTTGCCCTAATGAGCCTTTCTCAGTGCTACCAACTCAGACCAGCACAATCAGGCTTGGAGAACACCTTTGCACGGGGTGCTCAGGGAGGAAATTTTGGTGCATACACCAACACATGGACAGACTGACACCACTCTGGTACAGCAGAGAAGATGTGATACAGCCTCACAGCCTGTGTAAAATGTGGGTTTCCAGTTTCTACTGCCACCACAAAACTGCTGAGAGGAGAGCAGAGAGCCTCACACGTTCAGCCTTCCTCACTGCTAGTGGTGGCGGCAGAAGGGATGTGAAGAACATCTCTAGCCTCCAGAGGCAGAAACTTTGGGAAAGCAGCATGTTTTGTCCAGGACACCACTGTTTATTGTGCTTGCCTGTTTAATAATATGGCATTGGGTGAATTCCCAACTTCTAGAGATACAACTCTTCAGCAAAGCCCTGATACTGCTGCTTGTACTGTACAAAACCCTGATACTGCAGACCCTTCCACTGTGAGATTTTGCAAAGAGAGCATCCTTCTATCAAGAAACTATACAGCAACTGATCGTTATAAACATATAAAGGGAGTAGTTTCTACAGACAGTGAATATTTGACAACCCCCCAGAAAACATATGGATCCTGGTTAGTCAAAAAACAGATTGATTTTTATCCAGCTGAGAATATTTAATTTTTTTTTTTTGTACACAAAATACCTTTTTAATTAAAGCAAATTTTCTTCTTTTTCTTTTTCTTTTTCTTTTGTTCTGTTTTTTGTTTGGTTTGATTTGGTTTGGGTTTTTTTGTGTTTGTTTTTTTTTTAAACTGGCCAACGTTCTGGTTAGAATAGTCTGGTTTATTCAAAATTTCATCTATAAATCCTGCCTCTAAAGAGAGTTGGTTTATTACTTTTTAATAGAATTTGTCACAATAAATCATCTATAGTACCATAGTGCCTAAATCAGTAAATGAAAATGACAATTGCATTGACTGTTATACAATTTTTAATGGGCTTTACCCCTAACCTGAAGGTGTTTCCAAAGGGAGACATTTAATTCTTTACAACCATTTATTGTTTTGTCTCTTTAACTTTTATCCTAACTTTGTGAAAATGGTACTGAGACTTTCCAGCTCAGTACAGACGTGAGAATGAATATCTTTGGTAGGAGGGTAGGCTGGGACAGTTCAGCCTGGAGAATAGAAGGCTTCAGGAGGACCTCAGAATACCTTCCACTATGGAAAGGGGCTACAAGAGAGCTGGAGAGGAACTTTTGACAAGGTCCTGCAGTGAGAGAAGGAGGAATGTCTTCACAATGAAAAAGTGTGTGTTTAGATTAAATATTAAGAAGAAATGCTTTACTGTGAGACCATGGCACAAACTGCCATCTCACTAACACTCAGGTGATGCTTTCTGGTGCCTGAATCACATTGCTCAGCAAGTGCTGTCACAGTAAATGAGAGGTAGTTTCAGTTGCACCCACTCCAAAATCCACTTAAAGGCAGGGTGATTATGGAAAAAGAACCAAGTGCCGCAAGATCTCTAGCTGCCACTGATTCCACTGCAGGATGATGTCTGTCATACTAAAGCCCTGTGGCTCTGCTTTCCCACGTATGAAACTGGAATACTTCTTTTGAGAAGACTGATTTCAGCTTCTAACTGATAGTTTAGAGTCAAGATTGCTTTGTGGGCTCTGCCAGCAACGCTTTGTGTGCTCCAACAAATTATTTAGGCTGCCTGCAACAGGGAGCTCAGCAGAAGTGCTTCCCAGGAAGAAATACCAGTCTCTGCTGCCATTTCTAAACCCTTATCCTGCTAGATAAACCAACTCTGTGTCCTGCAGCTCCTCTCCTGGGCCATGATGCTATAGAACAAGGTAATTGAGCAACAAGGTGGCCAAGCCAGCCACTTCCATGTAAAGTAAAATTTTTTTCACATAATGCACAGGGAAATAAATTTATTCCCAATTCCCAGTTGCTCTGCCAGCTGTGTTGAGCATCCCTCCACATGTTTGCAGACCAGGGCAGACAGAGAGGAAGCAGAGAAGGCCAGGAATCCTGACTAAACTTCTTCTCTAGCTAGTGGGAGAGCAGACCAGCAAGAAAAAAGTCACAGAAAGCTGCAACAAAGACAGCCCTGACTGATCTTCTTTTAACCATGACAGTATTCAAGCCGTGGTGTCATGGACCTGTGTCTTAATGGTATGAAGTTTTGTCAGGGGAGGCTTAGGCTGGATGTTAGTAAAAGATTGTTCACCCAGAGGGTGGCTAAGCATTGGAATAGGCTTCCCAGGGAAGTGCTCACAGCACTAAGCTCAAGAAGTGTTTGAACCACAGTGTCAGCCACATGGTGTGATTCTTGGGACTGTTGTGTGTAGGACCAGAAGCTGGAGTGATTACCCTTGTTGGTCCCTTCCAACACAGGATATTCTATGATTCTAATGTATTTTTATATTCTCTGTCCTGTGCAGGAAGATGTTCTCTCTGACAGCATTAGCAGGAAAATCTCTTTGTTTCACAGCATCAGCAGGGAAATGACACCTGTGTTTTCAGACTTACAGCAATGTTGTGCTTTCAATTCCAGGTCCTACCTCCAGGATTTATAGTCATCTTCCCAGAAAAGTCATACAGGGAATATCAGCGGTTGAAGGGAGCTCAGAGTACTAAAAATCTGCCCCCAAAGGACAGACACAGGCAAGCTTAGTCAGAAGATAAGATAAATTTTAGCTATCCATCTTAGGAAGGAAATTAATCTCATCACAGGATATGGAATACTAATTGGGCTAAGTAATCTCAAACTAATAGCTGCCTACCATATTCCTCTTTCCTCAGAGTAATTTTTAATAGCATATCCTCAGCACCTCATAATAATAAAATTATGAAAATTGTAGTCTGAATAAATCTGATGGATAAGGCTGAGTCCTTATTTCCCCTGACTGGTGGGAAACTGAGGAATGGATGCTGAAAGCTAGATCCATCCAGGACTATGTATGGGACTGGGTTTCCCACTGAGGTCAGTGCTAGGATCCGAATGTAGCCAAGGGAGAGCTGGGAATTGCATTTTTCTGCTTGATTTTTAAGGTGGGGACAGGGTTACACACACAGGCTGTTTGAGATTTGCAGATGGTGGATATTACTCTGAGAGAGGAATCAAGATTTCTAACCCTCCAGCTGGGAAAAAGAAATTGAGGAAAGTCTACTTTATTTTGCAGCATTTTGCAGATGTGAATATCATCTCCTAATCCAGAATAAGGAGTCATAGAACATCCTTCAGGAAAACTGGCATTTAAGACTCCTGCCAACTGTGAACCCTCACATTTGATGCTGACAGAACAGTGATTGGTGCACTCTCCTAACTCGCAAACCTTTCCTATTGTAATGTTTGTTCTTACATGTCAACACCTCTGGGCCATATAGATGGGACATAAGGATGCACAGACATGCCACAGACAAACTGCTATCCTTGGATCCTCTTCCTGTTTCCACAGTAACCTTACAGAAACAGCCAGCAGTCAATAGAGAAAATCAAACGCAGGGATAAGTCATAATTTTAGGTTAGCAGGGAACAGATCTTGAATGCTGAGCCACCAATACACAGCATAACGTGATTTAGGGTGTTTATTATGCTAACCCAGGGCAGGAGTGTGTAGGCATACAATGTGGCAATTACAACACGCATTTGCTGCTGGTTAAGCAGGAGTGCAGAGGAGAGAGCAGGTACAGATAACTTGATGCTCACAAACTGTTCAATGGCTTAATCCTGCTGCCAAGCCAAGCTTCACTTTGTACCTGACACTTCCATGTGCTCATCCAAGAGGCAACACTGGAACATTTAGAAACAGATGCCCCATCACTACAGGCGCACTTGGTATGCTAAGCTTTGTTTGGGGAAAATAACAAGAAAAGAGCAATCGAGGAAGTGTCAAACTTTTAATATGAATTGTGCTCATTAATGTGACAAGTGTCACATGCATTGAGTCTTTTTTTTTTTTTGGTGGCTGTCAGTATATTGATGTGTATTTTGCAAACAGTTTTTCTACCCAAACTGTTTCTCTCTAGGGAGCAGTTTAGACAACAGTCAGATGAATTACCTAGTGAAAAATGAAAACTATTTTTCTATTAGTCACTCAAGGGGTAGTACTCCAAGTAAGGAGCCACAGTAAGTTTATTCCATTCTTCTCCTTGCCATCAAATCCCTCTAGATTCACATGGTACTGTGTGCAGGATGTGTGGCTGTCCCAGGCTTGATTAAAAGCATAAAATTCCCAAATTAAGCACTAAAATTGTATCTATAGTAGCATGGTGAATCATGTTTACAGGACCTGCACTCTGAATATTTATTTAGTATTGCTCAGTCTGGTTTTGAAACAAGATCAGGTTTCATGCTGCTGGTATTAACTAAAAGATTGCATGTTGGCTTGTGCATATCAGCAAAATATAAAGGGAACAATAACACAAACATAAGCTCCGCTCTGTAAGAAAACTGGTGCATTGTTAGAGCATTAAAAAGTCCCTTTTGGGGGATCAAAGCCTATCTAACTTGACTCAGAGTGACATGTTAAGTTGGAAAACATAGGACTAAATATATAGTCCCACTGTTTGTTATTTTAAAATCTTATTTGTCTCTCTAATACTTTTTCTCCCTGACACAAAACAAAATAATTTTGTTTTAAGATGGATGTTGATCACTACATCAGGTCTCTCTGGAAGGAATGCATGTGCCTAAAACTCAGCAGGACACAGTGTCACTCAGCTGGACTCATTAGCGTGGCAAGCAGTTTGGCATTTACATCTCTGCACTGCTCCCAGGAAAAGGCAGCTCCAGTTCAGAGCACAGCATGTGTCTGTCTGCAGCTGACAACGTAGACATGCCCTTAAAAGCCAGGCCATCCTTCAAGGAGCAAGTGGAACTGGCAGCTGTGGAGAGGCAGTGACAGCTTTTGTCGGTCAAAGGGCAAGGGCTGAGTAATTCTGTATGAAATCTCTTGATCCGTGGCAAATACCTTGAAAAAGGTATGTATCAGCACCTGATGCACAAAAGCACAGAGATGTCTGGGTTTCAGCTTTGCATAGAATTTAACTGTCTGAGTACACAAAGACTGAGGTCATTTAATTTCTCCCTGTTGTGACAAACCAAAGTAGGAAAAATGTCAGCAGGAGTCTCAAAATAGAATTCCTTCATCTTTTCATGCTTAAATCTTCTGAGAAACCTTGCCCTGCAGATGTACTCAGAACACACCTCCAGCATGCAACAGGCACTGAGCTGAGCAATCACAGCAATTGCCATCAGTAATGAGGCTGATGGGAGCACCACATCATGCTCCGAGCCAGTTCTGTGCTCTGCAGCTCAGACAGAGCAGAAATGATCTTCCACACCTCTCTTTGTGAAAGGGCTTCAAACCCTGAACTCCTGTTTCCTAGGGAATGCCTGGCTTTTAGCAAGCTGAAAAAGAATGGTTGCCCCCTCCCTGGGAGTGTTCAGGGCCAGCTTAGAGAGGGCTTAGAGCAACCTGGGATAGTGGAAGGTGTTCCTGTCCAGAGTAGGGGGATGGAACAAGTTGATCCTTAAGGTCCTCTTACAAACCAAGCCATTCTGCAACTTTATGATTCTACAAAATAAAGTGACATGTTCTGTTCTAAGAAAAAAAAAAAATGCTCTGCTCTTCCTGCACAAATATGTATCAAAGAAGCCAAGATTTCAGGTGTCAGTGAGCAAGGAAATATATATATATAGGGATGAATTATTAAAAAAAAAGACCCAAAACCCAAGAAACATGACCTCCCAATTAGGGATGGAACTGGAGTTGGGATATTTTAGGAAAGCCTGTCTTGACCTTTTTCAGGTCTCCAGGCTTTGTCACCCAAACCCAGCAGTGGGAGGAGATAATTTTGACGGTGTCATTTTGTCTACAGCATCTTCAGCATCTGCTCTGATTGCCTGGAAACTCAGCTGTAGGTGCCTAACCCTTCCCACTACCTTCATAGGAACATAGAACTCTGACAGGAACTCTGCCATGCAGCTGGGCACACAATGCCTAGGTGTCCTGGTGGGCTTTGTCCAGAGTCTTCTCTTTGTTCCCACATGGGATTTGGGATTTTTTTTTCCTTTTTTAATCTCCAGGGTTACCTCTATATTACCTCTATAGTAATAGTATGTTAACAACTACAATTTCTTCACAGCGACAGCAAGGCAGACAGGAAAATATGAAATTTCCCTGAATATGAAATTGAGAAGTCCTTCAGCATAGGCCAAAAGGCTTTTGTGTGAATCAATGCCAAATTCCTTAGAAAAAGAAGTTTCAGGTGAATTTTGTCAATACAAGAAAAGCAAGAACTTTTAATTTCGGCAGCATTTTTCAGGTTTCCCCTTTCTTGGAAATCTTTCTAGGAAATCATGTGAAGGGATAACTTCACAACTAATGGAAACTCTCCAACAGAAAATACAGTGGTGGATGATGCTGTGAAATGAACAATAGTGCTTCTGCTTTTTCCAACAAGGCTTAGTGAGGAGGCAATTGAAGCACTGGCCACTTTGCAATAAAGGGTTGAATGGGCTATTATTTGTTTCAATCAATCCAAGGTTGCTCTTCATGAAGGAATAAACATTTCCTCTTTGACCTTAATAAAAGCAAGGAGGTCATTGTAAAAAAAAATAATTCCAGGGTTTTTATCAGAAAAAAATGTTAAAGGGAGCATCCAAAGTGTGCAATTAACAAACATTAAAGCAATAAAATATTGAGCCTGTTTTTTCCTGTCTATCTTTTCCCTCCCATTTCCAAGACTTGAAGAAATAATAATGGTTAACAATCAATGGGTTCCTAATGAGAGCAGCTCACACTACACTCACAGAAATTATCTTTTGAAAAATCAATAGGGAAAGAAATGTGAAAAAAAAATATTTAAGATGTGAATTCCTCTATTTCTGTTTATATTCCCACTCCTCACAACTTCTCCCACCTTAGAGGCAGGAAAGATATCTCCATCTTGGATGATAATCAAATAATTAAGATGTATGAGGTGTGCAGACCTGTGACATGTGAAATAAAGCATAATGAAGGGAACAATAGAAGCATGTAAAAAGGGCCTTCTCACGCTTAGCAATAGCATTTGCTGCCATGAACAATATTCTTAATCAGAAAAAATACTCCTTCATAGCAATCACGTTGAATACAGTGATATTCACAACAAACCCAGGATGGCATGACTGAGAAGGTATAAAAATACAGAAGTAATTCTGCTATGAAATACCTAGGAAATTACATCCTGCTGGATGTTTCTGTTGGGACTGGGTCATCACTGTTGATCCAGTTTTCACTGGAAAATAACATAATAAAAGTGGAATGAACACAGAATTTCAGCCTGGTTCTGTAGATAGAGATTCTATCCTAGGACTCCTGGGTGATACTGTGTAAATTTTGAGAATTTATGAGTCTACTTCAATAAATATCAAAACAGGCCCAGAAAGTGAATATTTCCATGGCTGTATTGAAGGATTGAAGTTTTTTATACTACCTTTCCCTTACCTATCCTGGTGACCTTTACTCATCCACCACCTCAGCAAAAGAGTCTGTTTTTTAATTTGAGATTGAGAACATGAAAAGATTGTCTGCAATGAACACCTAGAATAAGATATAAAGATTTTGAACTGAATGAGATTGGTAAATTCAGGGACTGCATTTTCATCTGAAAACTACCATACTTGATGTGAGGGCTGTGGGGATAACTAAAGAAATCTTCACAAAATGTAACATAAATAATGATGGTTATGATGCCATCTGAAGCTAGCTCAGGTTAGTCCTCTTTAACATTGCCAGGCAACAACTACCACAGGCAGGAATGTAATTGGAAAAGAATTAAATTGGAGATTTACATCTGGCTAAAATATAGGATGATAGTGGGCAATTAGACCTTATCTACAACCCAGACAAGCCAGGCAGAAACAGAAACATCCATCCAAAAAAACTGAACACCCTCCTACTCTTACCATTCATGCTCTGCTTTTGCATCAGGATGTCTCAGGCTTTAAATTAAATGTCAGATTTAATTTGGCTCTGGATGCACAAGATATATGATTGCCCTTGGAGAAAGTTGATAACTCAGCGCACTCTGTGTCAAATGTGAATCTACCCGATAGCTCACTCCATAAAAAGCACAATCCTGCTTTCCCTCAACAGTGCAAAATAGCCAGGCCTGCCTGCAATTTGCACAAATAGGTCCATTTTGAAAGAAAACCTTCCTATATCAGAAAGGGGAAATTACTTATTGAAAGTTGAGTCCCAGTTAAATTTCCAAATGGCAGCATTGCACATTACATTAGCATTCCGTGGCGGGGAGGCTGTTACCGTGCCTGCCGTGGATGGCTCGGCAGCGGGTGAGGAATTATGTTAAATGGCACATTTGGATTTCTGTGAAATTCACTCTGGAAGCTCTCATTTGGAAGCATAGTACACTTTCAGAGAGTTTTTAACTGCTTGGAATCCAAGCAGGGCAGAAAACACAGAGGGGATATCTGTGATTATCGATTGCTTCATCATTCTTTAAAACATCTACTGCATCTAAATCTGTGCTGAGAGAATGCAAAGAATATCTGAAACCATTTCCAAACCATCTGGTTTAGATTATCTTTTAAAATCAGTTATTTTCCATGTACACAAACTAATGGGCCTGGTTTAAAAAAAACTATTTACAAGAAAATAATCAGAATATAACTTTGTTATGCATCTGTACTTGCTGTGTTCACATGGCACTGGAAAGATTTTTTGTCATTGAATCTTTTCTGCACTTATACCTGTTCTTTTGCAGCCATCACTCAGAAAATATTACTTCAGTCTGATTATTTTTCATTTTTTGGTGCTTTTGATCACTTATGCAGCCTTTATTCAGAACTGGAATGAATTATGCCTGTTCCACTACTAGCATGCAAAATTCACTAGGAAAAAACCTCAAAACTTTGTACCTTGCCATTTAGACATTACCATTTTTGAAAGCCATGGTGGTTAAATGTAGAGTCAGTGACAGATATTGTGCAGAAAGACATAAATAGATAGGCAATATCCTTGTCACTCACAGAACCTGAGAAATACCTCATATGCCCAAATAAATGCTTGCAATCAAGGCTCTGCAGAGATAAGGTTACATATGTGACATTTTGTCATTTTGTTCCAAGATCAGTGGATATCAAGTTTTACTCCTAGATCTAAAAAAATCTCTACTTTCTTAGTTAGTTTACTGGAACTCTGCTTGAGACTGAGAAGACATTGAATTAAAACCGTAATCTATCCTCATTTTATTCTTTCTTGAACAGAGTAAGTGTTAGGTCGCTCTCTGGCATTCCTCCTTTCTTTCATCCTCTTTACTCCACGATGATTGTTTTTCCCCCCACATCCTCTCAGTGGTCTTCTCTGTAATGAGATCTCCATTTCCTCATTCCTTCTGTCCCTTCTTTTCAGTCAAGTGCCCCATGCGCAGATTTACTTTTCATTCTTGAAGAAGACAACAACATTATTCTTCTCAAATTTCCATTTTCTGGTCTACCTGCATTGTGTAATTCATGTCCTTCTAGACCTCTTGTATCCCCCAAAGTAAGAGCTCCCTGGGGTTGAAAAACTTCCCACAATAACTTTTAATCCCCATTTGACTGAGATAAGGATAAAATGTACTTTTAAATTAGGTTCTTAGGTCTTAAAATATCTCAGGAAAATTCAATTAAGTGTAGAGGGAAGGACTGAAAACAAAA
The DNA here is from genome assembly GCA_037834095.1 of Argya squamiceps. NCBI lineage: Eukaryota > Metazoa > Chordata > Aves > Passeriformes > Leiothrichidae > Argya > Argya squamiceps. The sequence goes on along the minus strand of JBBMKD010000115.1, from coordinate 69,853,927 downwards.
AGAAAAGTTCATAAATATCATTAATTATGCCAGATTTCATAGATAAATAAGTTAAAATCATACTGAATCTAGGTCTCCCTTTTTTCTGTAAATTTTGCCATGTAGATAAAATCCATGGCAAGTCTGTGGGCAGCTCTCAGGAATATCTGATCTTGAAGTTGTCAGTTCCATTGGCCTGCATTTTTAATGATATGGCCCTTTTATACAACTCATTTGTTTCTACCGAACCACTGCTCTGTACTCCTTGTTCCTCTGCAGTCCTTCCTGCATACTTATTCCTGTGAAATAATTTCATTACTTTTAAATAATAGCATCAGTGCAGAGACAAACAATAATAGGTTGTCACTGCAGCATAGCAAGCTTAATCTATGCCCTCCTCAAAATCTTTAACAAAATATAGCAGAAGAAAAACAGATGGCTTTGCAGCATGATCAGATGGTGAAAAAAGCCATGCTTTTTCCAAAGAGCTATAAGATTATTGTTGCTTTTCTAGCTAGGTCAATATTGATTATATGTTCCAATTTCATTCGAATATTGAATTTGTTTTATTGGGCAAACAGCTGCAGCCTCTGTTCCCCATCCCTTAGCAAATATTATTTCAAACTTCCTTTGAACTCTCATTGTGCAAGTGTGATTCTGCTGCATCACGAAAGGTTTTCCATCATGTGACCCTGGTCTGGGATCACACAGGTGGTCCAAACACCAGTCAGCACACTGATTTTACTGAAATAAGACTCCCCTGTGTCTCCCTTGCTGTGTTAGAGTCACATAGTTGTTCTCCTTCCATTTTCTCCACAGCATTGGTGGCTCACCATGCAAGACAGCTGGATTGCTGCCAATAGATAAAAAAAACATGCTGCCTTAACATTCTTCTTGTAACAGAAATGAAAGTTTATGTTGCATCTCAAACTGAAAGATAACAAGCATTAAAATTAGACAGCTAAAAGTTTTCTGTCACCCCACTAGAGAAAATGATGCAGTTGATCATTCTTCTTCAATCACAGCTTTAATAGACTTTGCTTTTTTGGTTTTTTTTAAATTATAAATGTTTCAGAAATAAATGCTGTAATAATATAGAACATTTGACCACTACTTCACCTCCTTTAGTTAATGACCTTTAATCTATTCCCTGATTTTTCTTCTCAATTTTGCTTGATGAAGCAGTAGAGCAGACGTGGAACACAGCGGGTATGGAGTCAGAAAAGGCACAGTTCTAGGTAAGTTAATGTCAGAGAACTGAAGAGATATAAATCCAGCAATTTCCACTTCCATAAGGGAGAGGATGGGAAGAAAGATTGCTACCATTTAGGGTGTGGTTGTTTGAGCATTTTGGGGTTTGGAGATCAATCACAGCCACAAAGTAGCTGGGAAGTGATAATACGGAAAAGTAACACCCCACTGCACTCAGGATTTCAGTCTGTTTTCTTAAAATTATAAAAATTCTGAAGCATTAGGATGATCTCAAAATCATTTTTTTTAATGTTTCAAAATGGTTAGATTTCAGCCTTTGTTTAAAAATTATGATATAGGAGAAGAAGCATGGCATTGAGCAGTTTCTTCAAAAACATGTTCAAAACATTTTACTCCTAGGTGTTCAAAGAGGATGCCAAAATATTGTCAGAGCTTCATCCCTTCACCCAACCTTCTCCTTCCTTGCAGTTTCTCTGGAAGAGCGTTGTCATAATGTAAAGATACATTTTGATTACACTACTTTTTTTGTTCATGATTTCCAGGAAGAATATTTCAGGAAATTTCACTATCCCAGAAAAATAAATTGTTGTGGTATGGGTTTGTTTTGTTGTGTTTTACAGTTGTTTTGTTGTGTTTTACAATACATACAGTTTGTATGCATTTAGTTAAGGCCCAAGATGGTTTCCATTGCCTGCCATCTTGTTCTCTGTAAAGTTGTTATAAGTTTCTTGTAAGTTCATTGGCCAAAAGTTTTATATGTCAATCATCGTTAAGTGCAGTTATATAAGCTTGTTAAGTTTCGGTTGAAAGTTGTTACTATGTTATGTTCCTGTGCTCTTGCTATTGGCTTGTTTAGTGGCAGTTATATGCAATTGGCTGTTAACAGATCAGACCATATAGTTGTTAAGTTGTGATTGGTTCTTGCTCGATCCAAGAGAGACGTATATAAACTGTTGATACAATTGCTCGGGGTCTCTCTTTCGGACTCTGGGCAAGGTGACAATAAACCTCCCTTGTTCCGAACCTTAAGAGAGTCCCGTCTCTGTCTCTTCGTCCTGCTCCTTTGCACGATCGCTCTTCCTCCCACGCTCAGGTTGACGTTACCCGAAGTAACGATCCCCTTGTTCTGCGGACGCGTCCCCTCCGCTGGCCGGGAACCCTTCCCGGGGATGTGTGGCCGTCTGCCTTAGTGGCAGGGTTTACCACCGCAATAAATAATCTTTTGAGGATGATTGATGAACGTTCCAGTTCCTATGCAAAGCTAAATCTCTGAAATACCAAGAGAATGTATAAAATATAATAAGGTAAAAGCATACATTTCACAACCTATTCCATTACTTTTTAATTTCATTTACGTGTCTTGTTTTTTTTCTCAGGCAGGAACTGATCCTAGGAAGTTCCCCCTGAACATGAGGAGGAACTTCTGCCCTAGGCAGTGACTGAGCCCTGAACAGGTTGTCCAGAGAGAGTGTGGAGTCTCCCTAAATGAGGATATTCCAGATTCCTCTGGACACAACCCTGTGCCCTGTGCTCTGGGATGGCCCTTCTGGAGCAGGGAGGTGGAACCAAATGAGTCCATGCTCTTCTGTGGGGACTCATTCTCTGTTTCTGTAAATAATATTTGGATTTTCATAGCTACATATAGGAACCCTAAAAATTCTTTCTTAATCACACTTGTGAGGTTTCTCCAAAAACATCTCATTTTACTTTTTTCAGTTTTTGTGTGTGACATTTGATCAAGTAGAGGTTGAGTAAACGATATTCTCTAGCAAAACTAACTAACTAACTAACTGCCTGCTTTCTAACTAACTGATTTCTGCTGTTAACATTTTACTGTCTACAAGTACACAAACTTTAGGTGACCATCAAAAAGAGTACTTAGAAGATCTATAGCAAAACCAGAAACTTTTGTTAGGCCGTCTAACACAGGCTGAGAAATCATTTATCTGAAAGGTTTTCGGTCACTAGAATACTGACAGAAAGCTGGCATACTTGCAAAATGAAACAAATTACTATGGAAATAATCAGCCAGTACAAGCATTTCCAAATCAGTTGCAGATGTATAATGAAACTGCAAATCTTTGCGTCTCAATATGAAACAGGACAGACTTAAAGTGATCTCTGTTTCACATCACTCCTCCAGAATCTTTGGGTCTGTGGAAAAGCACACAGAGGTGAACAAAGCTTTCATATTCAGAGCCACCCGCAGAATATGAGACTCATAAAATTCGACAGATATAAAAATGGAGCAAATAACCATTACATTCTGATGCATTACTGAAGATACGCAAACAGGGAAAAGACCAACTAGGTTAAGTATTGGCATAAATTAAACAGAAAGCACATTTGCTCTAGCACTGGCCTTTCAAATCGAGAGTGATGGCATGATTAAATAATTGAACCACCTCACCTTGCATAGTCAGACAGAATTCCAATAAGAACAGTTATTCCAAAATGGATACGAAGGCAAATCAAGCTCTTCTCCAGCTAATACAGCAATCTGCAGCTTGACTTTTGCTGCTTTGTGGATTTAAGTGGGATGAGGATCAATGGGTTGTTTTCCTTCAATTTTGCAAATGTGTCAATTACTCCATTAGGGCTGATCCCTTCAGCAGTAATTTTCTTTGTGGAGAAAAGGTTTTGTGATTGCTCATGTCACATAGTGCTGCAATAAGGTGCTCCTAAATATTCCTAAGAATTAATTTCCATGTTCACCCAACACATAATTTAAAACCCAAGCATCATGTCCATCATCTTGAAGGCTTTCTTTTTTTCTCAAGACTCTGTCATGAGCTCTGGGCCTTGAACATGCTATGTAAGCAGCTGTTGTTATAGGACACGAAAAGAATGACATGGACACTGTCAGGTCATCAGGGCAAAAGAGGGCAGTTTATTTTCTTACCTTGATTTATATAGATTTTGGACAATAACCACGGATTGGAGGATGAGGTTGACACCTCTCCAACCACACTGGTTAAACTGGAAGTCTATCAATTGTCTTTCCTCCAGAGAGGAACGATAAACAAAAAGAACAGTTTACAATAACATTACTTTTATTTACATGAAAACCTGTGAGAAACTCTACTACAAAAATGCAAACATCAGAAGGCTGAAAAAGATCAGTGCGATAAGCAGCAGCAGCCAAAGCTGTCCTGTCACTGAAATAAGCACAACCCCATTGCACCACAAGGCTGAGGATGGTCATGTGAGAACTCTACACAGTCCTCTGTGGCACAGCACAGGCCCCTTTGAAAGTGCACAAACAAATTCTCACCTCATATAACCTGTCCTTAAAAACATCCAGTGAAAGAAACTGTTTCAAGAACAGTCTGCTAAAGCTTTTACATCTCTTGAGTTCTGAAATGTTATTTTTTTGGGAGGGCGGGTTTTTCTGTTGGTTTGTTTTTTGGTGGTGTGATAGATATGATGAATAAATTCGTGTAGTAAAGTATTAGAAATGTAGTAGATGCAGTAGATGTAGTAAATGAAATAATGTATCAAATATATTGTACTTTGTAAAACTGTTTGTGAAGTAAGTCCCAGTTCCTGTAAAGGGAAGGTGTTCCCGAATACCGGGACTTACTTTGCAATTGTAAGACAGCAGGATGAGACCTGGATTTACAACTGAAAGAGGCTGGCTGAACAGAAGATGGTTCATTGATCGAATCAGACTGTGCACCTGGACCATCAAGCAACCGATGCCAATCTTGATGGAGGACCTGGAGATGAAGTAAAATCACCATCCGAAAGCCGGGTTCCAGGAACTCCTTTTCAAGACCTACACCAGTGCCGGGAAATCTGTTCATAGTCCATCAACAAGTGCATGAATATCAAAGTTGAACAGATACACAATGGACTAGCCACCAGGCACAAATAACAGTATAAAAACCAAACACAAAATCTCAGAAATAGTGGACAGGGCGGGATAGCACCCTTGCTGCTGATCGCCTGTTCACCCAGCATTCAATTAATGTTGCTTGTGGCTGTCCCAGATAGATTTTTGAAAATGGAAAAATTAAATCTTGTATTTTTTATCCAATTGGCTGATACTAATTTATAACAGTGGGGTTTTTTTGTTGTTGTTTTTTAGTTTTGCTTGTTTGTTTGTTTTTTGCTAAAATTTAACTTGACACACTCTTTTCCTATAGTATTTTTGTATTACAAAATGCACTTTGGAGAGGTCTTATCCATGTACCTGTGATTACAGGTACCTGCACCTGTGACAGTGAGTGTAAAAAAGAGAAAAGGAAGGTGCTCTGTACTTGTGATTACAAGTACACAAGTCCTTCCACTCGTATTCTTTTACTATCGCCACTTCTTCTTGGCTTGCACTGGATTCATTAAGCTCAGATCCTGCAGTTTTATGAATTTAAGGGGCAACCCTTCTCTGTAGTTTTCTGTTTCACCTGTTGATTTGTATCAGGGTGGGATGAAGTTAATTTTCCCCGCAATAGCACTCCCAGTGCTGTGCTGTGCATCGGGAGCGAGAAAGGTGTTGATGAGACATCATTGTTTTGGCTACTCTGAGCAGTGCTGGCACATCATCAGTGACATCTCTCCAACATCCCCTTGAACTACTCTCCTGGAAATGAGCCAGATGCTGGGAGGGGACACACCCAGGAATGCTGAACCAAACTGTCACAAGGCATATTTCATACCATGTGACATCTGTTCAGTAAAAAAACCAAAAAAAACCCCAAAAAAATAGGAACAAAGGAGTATGAGGGGGGTCTTTCATTATTACACCATTTGTCTTCTGAACCAACCTTTATCTATACTGAAGCCTGACTTCCCAAGAAGGACAGAATGGACAGGACTCTGAACAACCTGATCTGGTTATAAAGGTCCCTAGTCAATTCAAGGGGTTGGACAACACCACCCTTAAAGGTCCCTTACAACCCAAACTTTTCTGGGCTTCTCTGGTTCTGCCTCTGGACATCACCTTGCTGATGGGAAGTAAAGGATAAACCTGCTTTCCCATGCCTCTGTGGGATGTGTTTGCTTTTGTTTTATTAAAATACCTTCAACCATGAACCTTTTTTCATCCTATTTTCTTCCTCTCTGTCTAGCTGAGGAGGGGAGTTTGATGAGTACCTGGCATCAAGTCAGGGTCAACCCACCATAGATGTTTCTTCATAGTGAATACAGGTATGTTTAGTTTTTCTTTCCAGCCTCAAGGGAGAACTAATGAATCATTATCCGTTTCTAGTTATCTGCCTCCTTTTATACCCTTTAAGCTGATGAAAAACACTATCTTATCAACATTGAAGTTTTCTGCATCAAGGAGATCTTCTGATCCTATTGCTGGTGCTCTTCCTATGCATTAAATCTTTCTGTGCTGCTGTTTTAATGACCACTGCATGAAGAAATATTAGTGCCTCTTCTCCCTCTTCAACTTTTCTCAGTTCTGCAGTTTGTTATTTATTTAGGGTGTTGTCTGTTTTTCAGGGCTTTTTTTTTCTTTTCTTTGGAGTTTTATAGTAGTTTTTCTTTTAATCAATCTGTACAAAGCTCTTTCTCACCGCTTCCTCTCTCCTGGTGGTCCAACAGAAGCCTGATTTGATTTTTCCATGTTCCTATTAACCCAAACTCTTACCATTATCTTAGTATTCCTCATCATTTCTGTATCCATCTGCATCAAGCTCAGAATCAGAGAGAATTGAAATATTTGTAAATTAATTGTTGAAGAGAAGTGGCCAATGTTATCTGGTGGGGGGTTTTTTTTGTTTATTTTTTATTTCAACAAGTAGGGAGTATGTAAGGTGTATTTTAGACCAGAAAAGGAGGTTCAGGAGGGATCTTATTGGTCTCCACAATGCCCTCAAAGGAGGTTTCAGACAGCTGTGGGTCTATCTCTCCTGGGTAACAAGTGGCACAACAAGAGGAAATGGCCTCAGGCTGTGGCAGGGGAGGATTAAGTAGAACATCAGCAAAATTTCTTCACTGAAAGGGTGGTCAGGCACTGGAATAGGCTGGTTTTGCATTGATTGGTATGTAGCAAAGAGAGAAGCTAACCATGGAAGTGGTGGAATGTGTGTGTTTGTGGCAATTGAGGACCTGGCTGAGTGGTGCTTGTGGCAGTGCTAGGCTAATAGTTGGACTTGATGATCGTAGAGGACCTTTGTGACCTTAAAGGTTCTACAATTCTTTGAGGACAGCCAAAAAATCTACTTTCTTTAAACCACTTATAAATATTGCAAAGATAGTTGAGTATGCTGAAAAAGTAAAACACCATGGATTTTTTTTCCCTTTCTTCCTCCTTTCCCACTGTTACAAACTGAAATTATATCTTCACTTGGTGTTCTAACAGCTTGGCCTGCGCAACAGTTGCTCTCTGAGAAGAGATGAGGACCTCAGGCTCGCACCTTTCCAATTAGATTGCAGACTGTATGACTGGAAGTAATCCTGCAAAAATATGGGGATGGGATGAGGTAACCTTACTGTTATCTCTTTGCCCAAAGCATGAAGGAGTTTGGGATGCACTGCGTGTTCCTCCTCTCTTTATGATGCCTGGGACAGCTCCCTGGGGTCACAGCTGTCACCATGCCACCCTGCAGCACTGCAAAGCAGGAGTATCTCCTAATTTGTGCCTTGGCAACAAATTGGGACGAACAAAGATTGAGCTTATTGGAGCAGTGGACTAAAATGGCAAATATTCACCTGGCTTTAAAGAAAAGGTATTTAAATTTCACAGAGGTGTTCATACTTGACACTGAAATTGCCCAGGCAACCACTGTTGCATCATGGCCTTCTCTTTACAAAAGCCAATTATTTCCAAGGTTTGACTCAAAGCAGTGAATAAGCTTTTGACATTTTGATCAGAATTATTGTTAAACAGAGAATTCTTTACACTTTTGTGTCATCTCCTGTAAGCACAAACCACTCATTTGGAGCAGTGACAGTGAATAGCCTACAAAAAGAAAATGTGCATAGGTCTGCCCTTTACCTTACAGTTCACTTATGGATGTGTTCAGGGTTAAGAAGAAAGGAATAAGAAGCAGTCTTAGATGAAGAATTATGTCTTTTCCTTCCATCAGCTAGTCAGCTGGTGTGGGAATAAATCCTCAACTGTGGGCATTTAGAGAAGTAGCAGGTTTTGACAACCTATATCTTAGTTTCTGAATTCCATTTATGTTGCACCAGAGAGCAATTCAACTTAGCCAGCAAATTAAAGGTTTTCCCTTTTCTTGTACCAGGTGGTCATCTGAAACCTAACTACTAGCCCCGTGTGACAGTAGACCTTGAGGACAGCTGGCAAATTAGACCTTAGGGCTGCTTTTGAAACAGTGTGGGTGTAATCTTACGCCATAAAATTTTAAGACAACAAAAGCAGTTCCCTGTGGAGGATAATTACTGTCAGAATATCTATAGAAATTATTCTTAGAGGCTGAGGTCCAAGTGAGTAATTTAAATACAGCTTGTTTTATGAAGCAGTAAAAAGCACATTTTATTTTTCAAAATCTTTTGGATTTAACACTCAAAAGATAATGAATTCACAATCTACCTATTGTTTCTAAAGCCTGACTCCAATCTGTTTGAGATTTATTTCAAGATTAAGACATCTTTATGAAGATGTTCACAGGTCAATGGGTATCTGCTTTGCATATTCAGTGGCAATTGAACTAGTGATGGTGTCAGGCTTTAGCTATCTCGGTGCAGGTCCTGTTACGGTTGAGATGGCCACAACACTCAGAGTGCTCCAGTAAAATTTCAGAAGGCTTCAAGTATCAGCACCTTGTTATCTAGAAGTCTTTTATATTTTTTCTCTGTAGCCTCCCAAGGGCATCTCCACACAGCTCTGGCTCTTTCTCTCCTTCTCTCTTCCTTCTCCAGTTCTGGCTCACTCCTTCCTGTCCCTAGAAGGGCCACCTAACCCTGTCTGTCCCTCATACAGCATCTTACCCTTTCTGTCCATTGCACGACCTCTGTGCTGGCGTTTGGTTTTATGTTTGTTCATGTTCCCTGTCAGCCATTTTGTTCATAGACTTCCATCTTGTTGTTTACTGTTCTAAGTTCACCCAGTAACAGGGCTCTCATTGGTTGAAAGTTTGGTTCAGCAGTTATGTGTCAATTATGTTATGTAACAGTTTAGGGGGCTTGCCTACCATCCCGATGCCTCACCCACTGGATGGATACATCTGAGGGGAGACGTCGGGTGGTTGGCTGGCAACCCCTCACCCCATTCCCTCCTTTTTTATGATTGGTTTATGTCCCTATGGTGCCACTCCTAAGCCTCTGTTAATTGGTTCATGTTGTATCCTTTGGAGAGACCATCCCTTGAATAAAAACCGTTGCTCCCACTGAGCCGGTGTCTCTCTGGAGGCAGCGGTGGTGAGGTGAGGGCAACACCTTTCCCAATAAACTCCCACTGTTTGTCGATCCAGAGAGTCCCGTCTCTTTCCTCGTCCCTTCACGACACACGAACCATCCTTCGGTTGCGGACGTGCCTTGGATTGCTGGCCAGGGTTGTCAGCACGTGGCTGTTAGGCACCCTAACACGCTTACCACCGCAGACCTCCTGTCCCTTTCCCCTCACAGCACAGCCAGCAGACTCCAACTAACTCCCTACCAACTAACTCACTCTGTATCACATCCATAGCTGTGAGAGCAAGGCTGTTCCCACTCTTGGATAATTAACACAGCTGTAATACATCAAGGGCAAGATTGCCCTCAGCACCATCTCCATCTGATTCCTCACAATCTGTCTCCCCACAGAAACCCTTTGCTGGAGGGTGGCATGTGCTCTATGGAATCATTTCTGAAAGTCAGTTAGAGAACACCTGGGGATACCTCAGACAGCTCTGGATATCTGTGGGTGAACAAGTGGGCTCTAAACCACCAATGATCATAGCAGGAGGTGCATCTGGACATCCCCAGGTGCACTAACTGTTTTAATCTAGAGCTGCCTCCCATGCTATTTGGCTCAAGCCCATAAAACTGTAAGGGGGAAGAGTTAGATTAGACATCAGGAATAAATAAGAGGGTGGGGAAGCACTGCTGCAACAGGCTGCCCAGAGAAACTGTGGCTACTGCACCCTTCGAAGTATTCCAGACCAGGCTGGATAGAGCTTTGAGCAGGTCTAGTGAAAGTGTCACTTTCCCTGGCAAGGGAATTGGAATTAAATGGTCTTCAAGGTCCCCTCCAAACCAAGTCATTCTATGATTCTCTGATTCTATGAATTAAGAAAATAGTTAATATCACAGTTTAAAGTGTCTTTAGTTTCCAAGTCAAGAGGGTGTCTTCTGAAATATAAAATCCCCAGTGATTTAGGTTTCTATGGCTGTGCTCTTTTAAGAGTACACAGTTCAAGTACAGGGAGATTGGATCAAACACCTGAGAGTTGGCTGTCTCAAGATCGTTGCAGCTATACTGTGTGCAGAGGCAGAGCAGGAGCAGGAGTTGACTGTCATCTTTTTTCTTCTGCCTTTCTACTTGCCCTATATGCAGTGCAGAGTATGAATAAAGTTCAGGTGGCTCAGACTATCTGAGCATTCAACAGGACCAAGCCCAACAAAACACAGGAGTTTGGTGTCACCTGTTTTTCAGTTCCTCGTCCACAAAGAAGAGATTCTGAGAGTTTTTACTTTCAACAATAATCCTTTTAGGTCTCTGTCAGTTATGCATTATGTTTTTGTCCAACATTAAGTGAGAAGAGCCCCAAGCACTTTTGTAAACCTTCCTCCCCATTTCACAGATGAGTCAAGCACATAAATTCTCCTGTCTCCAGAGTGAGCTGGTCTTTGTGCTTTGAGCAGTATCATTAAATCCCATATTTCCCCTCCCCTGGTTTAGGACTTAGCTGATTCCTCCATGGCGACCACTGCCTCTTTCCAGGCCAAAGAGCAAACAGCCAGACCCCAGCAGATGTGTCCAAATGACTGGAATTCCCTTATTTCCACATGACTCTCCCTTTAAAGAGATCTTTTTGCTCACTGCCTCTTCTGATTCACTTTCGCCAGCTAACCACACAGAGCTGAAGGTAGCATCTCATTTCAAAGGGCAGATGTCTTTGTGTGCCAGTTTATTCAAAGGTCTGTGTCTTTACTACATGCAACAGAATGAAGTACAAGCATATTTCAAATTGGCTTGTATTTTTATATGTGTCTACAGAAAGAGTACCTGTCCTCTGCATTGCTGTAATGCAACAAACAAATAACAGAATACAGAGATGAGAAGTGAAAAGCTTACTCAAATTACAGTCTTTTATATAAAAAGGGTTCTAAATCACGTTCCTTAAAATTAGGAAAGAGTAGTATGATGGCATAGTATTTTCACACTTAACTGGATCTCAGATAGTTGGAAAGGCCTCAGTTATTGGATTTTATTCCGTGCAAAATCAGGTCCTAAGCTGTATCTCCCAGTCAGTGTTGGGGCACCAGACACTTAAACAGGACACAGCTGGTTAATCATGCCTTCCAGCTGTATCTAAAATCACAGAAGGTGTTATCTATTAGCTAGTATTAGCACATCAATGAACTGGTAATTGTTCTTTGAACAGTTCTGCAGACATCAGAAAGAGCTATCAGCACTTTAATAGGCTAATGGAAGTTGACTGTCTTTCCTCCCAAAACAAAAAGAGCCAGAGTAGCGTTTCTGCTCTTAGTAGGTTATGCACACAACAGAAATGAAATAACTGGGCACATCAAATTGCCTGTGCCCTTCTTAACACACAGTAATGATATCCTGTATTGAAAAAACAAAAAACACCAAAAAAACAAAACCCAAAAACACAACCAAAGAACAAAAAGCAGCAACAACAAAAAAACCCAAACAAACAAACAAAACACCCAAACAAAAACCAACCAACCAACCAAACAACAAACCTCAAAGCTGTGCTCCTATTCTCTTTTTCATCTGGATTTAATTGAAAAGTATTCCAGTGCTATCACAGAATGGTTTGGGTTGGAAGGGACATTAAAGCTCTTCAAGTTCCACCCCCTGCTATGGACTATCCTAGGCTGCTCCAATCCCTTTCCAGCCTGGCCTGGAATATTTCCAGGGATGGGGGAGCCACAGCTTCTGTGGGAAATCTGTGTCAAGGCCTCACCACCCTCACGGAAAGGATTTCTTCCTTATATCTAACCTAAATTGCCCTCTTTTAGTTTAAACACATTAGTCCTGTTTTATTGCTGCAGGCTCTGCAAAAAAGTTTGTCTCCATCTTTCCTATTAGCCCCGTTTAGGTACTGGAAGGGGCTCTAAGGTCTCCCTGGACTCTTCTCCAGGCTGAACACTCCCAGCTCTCTCCACCTGTACCCAGAGGTGCTCTGTACCTTGGAGCATTTTGTGACCTCCTCTGGAGTTTCTCCAACAAGTCCATAGGGTCCTTGGGGTCCACAGAGCAGGATGCAGCACTGCAGGTGGGGCCTCACCAGAGAGGAGCAGAGGGGAAGAGGGGCCACCCTGACCTGCTGGCCACATTTCTTCTGATGCAGGCCAGGACACACTTGGGGCTTTCTGGGCTGCCATGGCTGGGTCATGTGGAGCTTCTCATACCCAAGTGCCCCTTCCCAGGTTTGCCCTCAAGCCATTCTCTGCCCAGCCTTTACTTGGGATTGGGATGACCCTGACCCACCTGCAGGACCTGGCACTTGGCCAAGACTTCTCAGATATGGTGGATAGCTTAGCCATTGATTTCACCACTTTTCTCAGGATCTGCAGTTTTATCTCATCAGACACTACAGACCTTCTGCTTCCTCAGATGACCTCACACCTAATCTTTGACAGCAGGCAGTTCTTCATTTTCTCAGTTCCTGCCTTTGCCTTCTGCAGCTTGGGCAGTGTGGGGCACTTCAGAAGCAATGACACCTCCTGCTTCCTTCTGGAGAGGGAGCATGTTTTCCCTTACCTCCCTCTAATCACCATCATTCCTGTAAAATCTTTTCAAGTTGCCCTTGATGCCCCTGGCCAGATTTAATTCTTCCAGGAGTTTATCTTTCCTGGCCTGGACCCTGTCAGCTCAGACGATTTCTCTGTATTCCTCCCAGGCTACCTGTCCCTGCTCCCACCCTCTGCAGGCTTCTTTTTTTGTGTCTGCGTTTTGCCCATGAGTTCCTTGTTCATCCACACAGGGCTCCTAGAGTTTTCACCTGATATCCTCTTTGATATTCCGAACTAAAACATCAGGGGAATAAAAATCAAAACGCAAGGAACAGAAAAAAGAGTGCAAGATCATAACAAAAAGAACATGACCGGCTGCAAGAGAGGAAAAAGCCTGAGGCATAAAAAACAAGCTTAGTCCTTTGTATTTGTGGTACAATGGGACTTTTTGATGGGTTGTCACTACGATACCAAGTATATAGGAAATTGGTTCTATTGTAAAACTCTGAGCCTTCAGAAAACAACCCTTACAGGCACCTTTAATCTACTGAGGAACACAAAGCCTTCTTAACTCACCCATGCAGTTGTTTGAGTAAAACCTGCAGCTGCACCTTATGTCCTCTGAGGTCCCAGATAAGGGTCAGGTGTTTGCTTTTTGACTCTCTGAATTCTTGCACTTGATTTTTAAAATAAAATAGAATTTTCAATTCATTTCATTATCCACGAACTTGGGATATTTAAAAATAATGCAACACTGATATCCAAGATAAAACTGTGAATGTTGGAAACAAGTCACTTACCTATATCACAGTTCAGAGTTTCAGTTTGGTATAAAATGGGTTTTACTCATGGAGGTGTCCTTAGAGATGTCAATGTAGTGGATCACCATGTAAAAGGGTTGCCAAGCCACCAGTGAAAAGCCATTAATTTGGAGAGTAGGAACAGAAATATTTCTTCTACTTTTGTAATATTTTTCTCTCTTTTTTGTTTTTGTTTTTTTTTTTGCTGCAATTGAAATGGTACAAGTTAATGTAGAAATCAACAGAAGTCCAACAAGTTCTTGGGTCTCCACATACCATTGTCCAACGTTGATGTAAATAGGAACAAACTCCAAGATATTTTAATGCATACATAGCTCCACTGAGTACAGTGAAAAGTAAGTTTGTACCAAATGGGGACGTAAATCGTGCCAAGAAATATCCATGTTGCTTCATGCTCATGCTCTTGCCTTGCAGACACACCTGCAAAGAATGAGTTTGCTTCTGGACATTCAACCCCCAAACTCTTGCTCACCCCATTTACCCTTTCATTTTATACTGCAGTAAGGAGAACAAACCTCAGCTGGGACCAAAACAAAAATGTGAAACTATCCTAAACTATCCTGGGTTTTTATTTTATCTTTTTGGGTTTTGATTGTTTGAGGGTTTTTTGCAATTAAGGTAACTGAGTTTAATGTAGAGGTTTTTCTGCTGTGATAGGACTAGGAAAAGGAAACCAACACAACTAAAGGCAATATTAAAAGGTTACATTCTGGCTGGGTGGACTCAAAAGGAAACCTTGCCTTGGCTCAGGAAAGGGTAGGATTTCACCCTGGAGCACTGTGAGAGAATAGGAGAAGAGACAAAAGACATATCGTGTCTTTTGAGACAGGAAAGACTCTTACAGGTAATTTCTCCTTCATGTACTGAAATCTGCTTACATAGGATCCTTGCTTTATTTTAAAGCTGCATTTATCTGCAGTTGTAGGCCAAGACTGCTTCAGGAGATGACAAGGGTGTTAAAGCTCAAAGCCAGAGCGCACCATGTAGAAGATGTGCCTGAACACATGCAAAGATGCAATGAGGTGTCATACAGACTTTCCAAGAGACTGAAGAGCCACCAAGTCAAGAATACCTTTTGTAGAAAACTCCTAAAGATCTATTTGCTACTCAATGTGCTGAAAGCATTCTGTCCCACACTCTTCTAGAGTTTCTTCTGCATTTGGATGTCTTCAACTCCTGCTCTTATTCCAAGGAACATGTTTGGTGAAATTCCTTCACTCTTTAGCTTAACTCCACCTTCCTCTTGTTAAAATTCCTGGTCCTGCTAGGGGTGATAGAACACCTCCTCCTCTCTTCTGACAACCACCTGCTTCCCCCCAGTGACTGTAGCCTCAAATCTCTGTGAAAAGCCATTTCCTCATGAATTTATCAAGATTGCAAAAAAGATCACATACCAAGCATCTGTCTTGGGTTGCAATATGAAACCAAAAATGTGTATTCTATTTTCCATCTGTTGAAACCGGTTGGGGAGGTGTTTTCCTTATCTCTTGTATAACCCATTCCTCATAACTATAGGGTGCAGGGGGCATGTGCCTTCTGTTAACAGGCCAGCTGTTAAAACCACGTGGGGCAGTGTTCTTATCTCTTCCACACCCATCCTCCCTCCAGGGGCATATCTTCTGTTAATGGGCCATTGAGGCTCACTGCATGACTGATAAAATTACATTAACCCAATTGGGAGATGCTCTGCCCAGTAGGAGGAACCAATCATTCCTACTGAATAAAACTGGGATTCAGAATACTAGGACAGCCTGTTTTTCCACTGGATTTCCCAGAGGAAGACTGAACTCATCTTGCCACCACTGGATCCTTCTACAGGATCATCTCTACTCCACCAGAACCACATCAGTTACTCCAGGTGGATTTATTTGGACTGCTTCCACCCCAACAGGATGTCAGGTTGTATTCCGACTTTGTCAGGTGTCCTGGTTTAGGACAAATTAAGGGAAGATCTCCAGAAGGAGCCCCCCAGAAAACAAACCTCCACCACCCCTCCC
>JBBMKD010000115.1:69809878-69837998 GCA_037834095.1 Argya squamiceps | reverse complement strand
TGTTTTTTTTTTTTTGTACTTCTATATTTGTATTTTTCATATTCCCAGTAAAGAACTCTGATTCCTATTGCCATATCTTCGCCTGAAAGCCTCTAACTGCAAAATTATAATAATTTGGAGGGAGGGGGTTTACATTCTCCATTCCAAGGGAATCCGCAGCTTTCCCTGGCAGGCATCTGTCTTTCCAAACCAAGACAGCATCCCATTAAATTTGTAAGACTTCAGCCACTGACACTTGAGAAATCATTAGCTCCTGTTCTACACAGAAAGTCAGACAGTGCTGGATGGTTAATCAGCTCTCTGTTTAAACATGTTGAAGATATTTAAATGTTAATTTAATATAGTTAATGGAGAGCCTGATAGTCAGATGGTGAGCTGGTGTGGCTTAATATCAGTCTCTTCTCTCCACAATGTGTTTTTATGTTGTCAGTGAAATAACCATATTATGTTGACTTTATGAGTATGGAAAATCATTACTCCTATTACTACCAGTTTAGATACTGGCTCTTAACAGCATAATTTAACCTTAGAAATTGTCCAATCTATTGCAATCTTCTGATACTGCCTGGAGAAAAATAAAAGTTATCAAATACATATTATTTTCTTGAAAAAAATCTGCTTTACTCATGTGATTCTTTAAGATCAATCTTTACATTCTTTATCTTAAAATTTTTGATCAGCAGCTGGTGTATCCAATACTGTAATTACATGAATGAATACTTTTGCCATTTTTTCATTACTCTAAAATAAATACTGTAAAACACACACCATGGAAGTGTTAAGGTCTATCACTGTTAAGGTCTAAAATTTGAGAAAACAAAAGTAGTGGTTGAACATTAGTAAGGTTCATTTCTTAATCATCATGGCACAGAATGGCTGGGGTTGTAAAGGCCCTTAGAGATCATCTTGTTCCAGCCCCTCTGACCTGGACACCTTCCACTGCTCAGGGCAGCCTGGCCTTGAACACTTGACAAAGCCTGGCCTTGAGAGCTGAACTCCAGGAGATTTTAGGACTTGCCTGCCTTTCTTCCATGTCAGCTGTATTCTAATTCAATCACAATGTTTTACTATTCATTATTTACTTTCGTCAGACCTTCACAGATACATTTTACCATAGAGTACTTTAGCTCTTAACTGCTTCAGTATGAATGACCCTTTGTCCTTATGGATCATTTTCATTCTTCTTTTTGTCCCTGAAATGGCAGCAAATGTATTCACTTCTCTGCAAATACACACACTCTTGAAAGCACATTATTGAAATAAGCAGCTACAACCTTTTCCTTTTCATATTTACAGCCCTGAGAGCTTCAGCCTGCAAAACAAATGAGACCCACCATGGCAGTCACTTATTTTATTTTTGTCTCAAAAGTTTGACTGGTGTGAGGAACATATTTGTGAGATCCATACAGCAAAAATTACTATTTTCTAGTGATTTGCAGATGCACTGAACTTAACGTAAAAGAAACTGATAATCACGAGACAAAGGAAATAACACACAGAAATAAAAACTCTCCTAGTGAGCTGAAATTCATACTGATGTCAGCAGAGGTGGGCAAAGATAATGATTGCAATACTTTTGTAAGTTATTACCATCTCTAGATAATTGAAAAACTCTGCGTAAATGGTTAACAAGCTGCAGTGACAGTCTGCATTTCTCTAGCACATTACAGCTCAGAAGTGCACAATTAAAGTTCACAATATCTTGAAAAAAAAAGATGTGTTTGGATTAATGAAAAGATTATTAGCTACTTGAAAGTAAACAACTTCCGGTTTTAATTTTGAAGAGTGAAGTATCATCCTTCATTTCACAAAAATTCTTTCCTTCCTGCTATTTTGAGCTTCAGTCTATTTGAATTCCCTGCTAGAAGTCTTATTAAGAGACAATCTACTTGGGCGTCCTACAGCTTTTTTTTTATTATTTTTTATTATTATTATTATTTAGTCAAAAGCTTAGAATTGACATTAGAAAATTCTTTAAGGAAAGTATTGGAAACACACAGAGTGTTTGCTTGGCAATTCCTCTGAATTAAGGTGGATTTTATTACCAATTGTAAATGAAAATATCCTGTCATTAGAGAGCTATTTTGAAGTTATTTAATAAAAGAAAAATATTTTATTATTTTATGCAGTAAATCAGACAAGGTAGACCCCAGAGTTGAGTATCAATAAAAATGTAAGCAATTAACAAAATAAATACTGTAAATCTTTTCAGGTCTGAAATGTTTCCTTTTAAAAACTGAACCAAGACTGGTTAAGGGCAAATAATGTAAGGAGTGTTTATGGCATTCAAAACATGTTGTCTGAGGTCAGCTTCCTGTCAATCTGGCAGCTTGCAATTTCCCAACCTGTTGGTGCAGTTCTTAAGGAGGTTGTTCTGGAGGTTTCCAAAAGAGCTGCCAAATACTCTGGGAGCTTGACACCATGCCAGAACCTCTGGCCTCATTGCTGGGCACTTTTTCCAGTGGCAGGGCTGTTCCCCCAGTGTTTTGGATACAGCTGGCAAGCCTGATGGAGTGAGAGATGCCTGGTGCAGATCTGGGTCCCTCTCCTGGCATCCCCTGAAGCTCAGCCTCCACCTCATAGCAGTGCTGCTCTCAAATGCACTAAGAATTGTGATCTGGTTCACCCTGATTTGAGGATTAATTAGTGTTACTACAACTTTCTCTTGTTAACTCCTAGGGGCTAATTAATTTTTGCACTTTTTTGGTTTGGAACTGACTGGAGCCACCTGGGTGACTTGTAGGGGGAGGAGAGCGTGACTCCTTCATGGTCTGGTGGGTTTGTCTCTTTTGGCTTTGGCTCTTACCACCTGTCTGGGCTCCTGAGTTTTGTAATGTGTTAAAAAGGCTAAATAAATAAATAAATAAATAATTTAGAATTATGCAATGTTTTAATTAACATATCTTGAGGGTTGACTTTTTTAATATGTTTCTTTTAACTGAAAAGTATTTCATTTTACAGCATACGCTTTGTAAAATAACTGAAGTTTCCTTGCAAATACTTGTTAATATTCACATTTATGCATTCAGTACTTAGCTCCATCCTGAGACACATTGATTACTGCTTTAAGTTAAGTTTCATTTTTCTGCTCTCTTCGTTTCAGAACTGGTTGTAGTTGCAGATTCAGTTACAGAGTGGAAATTATAATATCTTAAGCTTTAACTTTTTACTGTAAATAAATAAGGTTTCAGAGAAGAATATAGCTGCTAATCAGTCCCACATATGTGTTCACCTTAAGGCTTGGCACCTGGGCAACTGTGTGACAGGAGATGTGCATTGCATGTGGCTCAAACAGCTCATATTCAGCTAGCTGAAATGTCCCTAAGCATAAGTTGTGGGAACAACACAAATATAATTTTTTGCTTTGCTCTTCTCCACCATAAAACACAAAGAGGTGAAGGAGGTCAGTACTTGTGAGGCATCTGATTTTATAGCAAGAGTAAAAGATTTACATAATCTAATCAGTGTTTTCCTGTGATTAGTGCTTGTAAAAGGAACAGAGGAAAATTAAAACTGCTTCCAATATTCTTAAAGGAGCCAGCCATCAAATTCAGGACTGTGTTACACAAGGGACTTCAGCTAGAGGAAGACTGGAAGAAGAAATAAACTATCTTCTCATATTTTTGGATGTAACCACATGGAAAGGAGGTTTTCTGAGCAGATGACAAAACTTCATAATCTGACTTCACCCTGAAGACTCTAGAAATCAGCATCACCAGGAGGATTCTCCATATTTTATTTCTTTATTTCCAAATCTGTGTTTTAGTCTTATTCCACCCAGGCATCCTTTCTATGCCATTCCTCTCGGGTTGCTGATTTAAGACCGACTGATCTGAAATGCACTGAGATAGAAATACATTAGTTTTCATCCCTCATCTTTTCCCACATCTCCTATTCCAAGTCCCTAAAGGCAAATGACCCAATACAGGAACAATCCTGTGCGGTGGTAAACCTCAGGATTTGACCCGAAAGGCCACAGTCCTCGCCCAACCCTGACTAGCGATTGAGGTGCGTCCGCAGATAACGGATGGTCCGTTACCACAGCCGTCACTCAGGCAGACAATCAAGCTACGCGAACAGGAGCAGGAAAAAAGGACGGGACTCACTTGAGGGTAGAACAGGGGAGTTTTATTGTTCTCACCCTGTCGGTGCCTCAAGAGAGACCCCAAGCAGGGGAGGGATTAACTATTTATACTGAAACATGGTCCCTCTTGAACTAGTTACAACCAACGAATCATAAACTGGGGAAGGATGGGGTGACGTGACAACAACCTATGGAAACAAAGGCGGGAAAGTGGGGCGAGGAGCCGACCAACCACTCGACGTCTCCCCTCAGAAGTATCCTTCCAGTGGGTGGAGTGCCGATATGGCTGATCAGCCCCCTAAACTCATACAATATTAATAGGTCATGATTGACAGACAACAGGTGAACATCTAGAAAACTTTAAAGAACTTTAACAAAGAACAACTACATAACAAAATGGAAGACCTTGGAAGCCATCTTATGAGGCCTAACCAAACATAACCCGAACAACACGAAATCACAAACCACCACAATCCTGGGGATGTTTCAGTCCAGTGTTAAGGTTCTCACTCATTTTGGAGCAGATGTGAGTCCAGATCTTTGAATCTACAAGCACAGGCACTGAGCTGAGGTCACTAATGTAATCAATTATTTCACCAGGCTGTGGCTGCAAAGTGGGGATGAAACTCGTTTTGCATCAGCAATATTACATGAAGTGACAGGGAGAAATATGCATTATGGCAGGCTGTGAGGAGTTTAAACTGTGGGATAAAGAACTTCAGAGGGTGGCTGAGCCCAGTCTTCCAGAAACACTGTCAACCACAGAGATGCTAAATCACTGAGGGATGCTTAGTCTTGCTCCTGATGCTCTTAACTGAATTTATTAAATGCCTCCCTCCCCGTATTTCTCAAAGAACAAAACAACATCTGAATAGCAGTGTCCATTGTCACTCCATATGGTGAAACGAGGCGAGATGGACAGAATCCAAAACACAGAGCAGATGATTTGCTTTGTTCTTCTTCCACCAGCTGCAACAAGGAGAGCATGAGGAAGAAAAAATCTGTGCAGAAGAGAAAAAATCTTTGTCAGAAGACAAAGAAAAGTTTAGGCAAGCCTGTATTATGATCAGACTTTGTGGTAGTGAAGGCCTGGTTTTATTACCATTGCATAGGTCATAGAATCAATCATTAATGTTGGAAAAGTCCACTAAAATCATCAAGTGCAACCATTCCCTCAGCACTGCCAAGCCCACCACTAAATCTCATCCTAAAGTGTCACATTGGCATGGCTTTTAAATTCTTCCAGGGATGGTGTCTCCACCATCACCCTGAACAATTAACCACTCTCTCAGTGACAAAATTTTCCCAATACCCAACCTAAACTTTATCTTGTGAAACTTGAAGCTGTTTGCCCTCCTCCTGTCCCTGTTCCTTGGGAGCAGAGCCCAAACCCTCTGGCTGCCCCTCCTGTCAGGGAGTTGTGCAGAGCCAGAAGGCTCCCCTTGAGCCTCCTTTTTCCAGGTTGAGCCCCTTTCCCAGCTCCCTCAGCTGTTCCTGGGGCTCCAGCCCCTGCCCCAGCTCTGTCCTCTTCCCTGGACATGCTCCAGGCCCTCAGTGCTCTTCTTGCAGTGAGGGCCCCAAAACTGAACTTCTCAACAAAATAACACTAGCTCTACTGCCTGGTCAAAGCAAGTCATGGCAATGGAAAAATTTCTCTTTCTCATATGATAATGAGTCTTTTAAAGGCAACTGGAAATGTCCTATCTACCATCACACAGGTTCAAAAATTCTTAGTGTTTCTTGCATAAAGCTATTTCCCGCATATTCATTCCCCTTAATTTCATTTCTTAGGGGCAATAGGTTTGCATAGGCAGTTTTCCAAAAGAAATCTTATAAACCCATAAATGATCAAAGGCATTTTAATTCCTAGACAAGGTCAAAAAGAACTCTTGACAA
This sequence comes from Argya squamiceps, assembly GCA_037834095.1. Lineage (NCBI taxonomy): Eukaryota > Metazoa > Chordata > Aves > Passeriformes > Leiothrichidae > Argya > Argya squamiceps. The sequence goes on along the minus strand of JBBMKD010000115.1, from coordinate 69,832,018 downwards.
GTCTTCTCTCTCAGTCTTGAGAAGCAGTGAGTCCCAGGGGACATTTTGTGACTGCTTGTTTTTCCCTTGTCTTTCAATCAATAAGTAGAAGTCAATGTTTTCTATTGCACTGATATATGCAAAAAAATCCCCAGCCCAGCCCAAAATCAAACCAAAAAAAAAAAAAAACCAAACAAAAACCAACAAAACAAAATAAAAGAACCTTATGGAAGAATGACAAACTGTACAAGTAGCCAGAAGCCAACAAGAGGTTGTATTGGAAGTTAGAGAGCAGCACTTTCTGGCTGTCAGCTCTAGAGCACTGCATGTGCCGCAAGCAGAGCCTGACAGGCTCAGAGATGTTACCAAGCAGGTTATATCTCTTTAGGAGGAAGTCTGTGCAGCAGTTATGGAAGATGTAAAATTATTCAGCACTTTGTGTATAATCCCTATATTTGTGGGTAATGCTTAGTTTTGTACCACACAGTGCTTAGAGCAAATGCCAGAGATTAATGTCGCCTTCTGTTAACTCCCGACATTGTGACTAGTAAGTTTTGTGCCAGCTAATGCTTCCTTGTTTACTTGTATCAGTGACTAATATGTGCTCGCTGATATGTTAGTTTTCAGAACAGAGATAGAGTGTTGGAGTAAAAAGTGGTAAGAGAATTGCATCATAACCACATAATAGAGATAGTCTCAAGGAAAAAAAAATCATCAGAGGGTCCAGGGCCATAAAAGGGAATTTTGAGGAATAGGACATTCCCAAACAAGCAACAAAGACCTTCAAAAGACCCTTAGTCATATCAAAATAAGTTCACTGGAATAATTAGCATGTATGCAGGCATCCAGGAAATGTAATGAATAAGTAATAGAAATGTGATGAACAGGTTCTAGCTTCATGGGTATAACCTAGTCTGTCAGACTGCTGTCCATGCTTTGAGGAGAATTTCCCATGAATCCAGCACTGTCGGATTTCTAACACAGCAAATTGGTTGGAGAGTTTATTCCCCAGGTTTTGGTGCCAGACACACTGAAGCTGTCACCTTTCCCAGATGCACTAGTCACAGAGCAGAAATATTGCATCAAGTTTTTCAATGTAACTGCCAATGGATCTTGACTCATATCACCCCTGTTCTAGTGTTTCAGTGTTACTTGGTTGGTTTTTGCCTGGCCATTTTTTTTAATGGAACCATTAGGAGGAAAAATAGTAAAATTAGGTGAATGGAAAAGCTTCCAAAACGATTCAAAACTCTGCAAAACTATTAAAAAACAATTCAAAACTGAAAAAAACCCAATTCAAAACTGAAGAAGTATTCCAACTGTATTTGGATTGGGTGACTAGATTTTGGCTGGGGGAGGGGGGGAACTACAGGGCTGGCTTCTTTGAGAAGCTGCCAGAAGCTTCCACCATTTCCAAGGCCAAGAAAATCCAATTGTAGTAAAGGCTCTGAGATAACATATTTGAGAAGGGAAAGAAGATATTGCACAGATTTAATTGCAGACCGAGAAGAGTGGAGTGAGAACGTGTGAAAGAAACAGCCCTGCAGACAGGCAGGGCAGTGCAGAAGGAGGGGCAGGAGCTGCTCCAGGCTCTGGAGCTCAGATTCCTCTGCAGTCCCTGGAGCAGCCCATGCTGAGGCAGCTGTGTCCCTGCAGCCCAGGGAGGGCAGGGGGGAGCAGAGATCCACCTACACCCCCTGGAGGAGCCCAGGCTGGAGCAGGGAGACCACAAAGCCACAAAGGAAACTGTGAACCTATATGAAGCCTGTTCTGGAGTAGTCCTGGCAGGACTTGTGACCCTGAGAGGGACCCACTGTAGAGGCTTAAAAATCACAGTTTCCTGTTACAAACACTATTAAGAACATAGAAGGATTTTGCCACAAAATAAGTATGGAAAGGAGCAGTGGAATGGTGATGGATCCAGGCCTGGCTGGCACATCCTGAGTAATGTATCCAGAGAAGGGTCCCCCACTGACCCCCTTTTTTCTTTCTTTTTCTCTCTCTCTAACTCGTATTTGCTGTTAAATAAAATCCATACTATTGGCTTTGGGAGAAGGTGTTGTCTGCACTTCAATGCGGGCAGAGCCGTCTCTCTAAAAATAAGGTCATAACATCTATGCTGGAGCAAATTGTGCACGATGGATCAGGCCCCATGGAAAAGTGACCCCAGCTGGAGCATCCTGTGGATTACTGCTGCCTGTGGGATGGACTCACACTGGAGAAGTTCATGGAGAACTGCCTCCCATGGGAGGAACCCCACATTGGAGCAGGGAAAAGAATACCTCTCCCTGAGCACTAGCAGGAACAGTGTGTGATGAGCTGACCATAACCCCCATTCCCACCACCCTGGACTTCTGGGGGGAAGACCTAGAACCCAGGAAGGAAGGAGAGATGTGAGAAGGTGTGTTTATGATTTTATTTTTTTTTCTTCAGTATCTTGTTCTGATTTTGATTGGTAATAAATTCAGTTAATAACCCCAAGCTGAGTCTGTTTTGACTGTGACAATAATTGGTTTGTCATCTCTCCTGGTCCTTATCTCAATGGATGAACATTTTGTTACTTTCAGTCCCCTGTCCACATGCAAAGGGGTGTGAGAGAGTGGCTTTGATGGGTGCTTGGCACCCAGACAGGGTCAACCCACCACACTATGAACAATAAAATCTGTGCTTCTTGGACCACATTGCCATGATTACAGCTTTTTCCTTTATTTAATATGTAAAAAAATAAGCAGTTTTCTACCATCATTCTAACTAATCAACATTTTCTAAGGTAATAACCAAACTATTTGTAAACCTTTGTACACACTGTGAGACAAGTCACATGTGTCTCTCAAGTCATGCCTTAAATCCTACGGAAACACATCCAACACAGTGCAGCATTGTGGAGTCATAGAGTATCTCATCATGAAGGTACAGACTGAATTAAAGAACTGGATCTTAATTAATCTCCCAGGATTTCTTACAAAGCTCCCCCAGCATCCTATAAGGTCAGTACTTTGCCATCCAGACCCATCCAGACTCATCCAGGCCTGTGGTATAGCTGTGTAGCTGTGACTGGCTGAAGCTTTCACATATAGGCTGAGTCCTGCCTGTTGAAACTTGGTTTGCAGAGGGGTAAGCAAAAAATAAATAATCCATGACTAACATTCCCAGCTCTGTGGAAAATGCAGCCCCTTTAATGATCCAGCAGCTGGAACAAATGACTGCTCACTCATAACATACACATTGCAGTTGTCATAGAAACACACTTAGCAACAAAGAATCCTTGACCTTTTCCCCATCTGTTTTGAATCTTCACAAAGGCACATTAATTTCTATATATTGATTTTTCCTGTTTGTTTTTCTTTTTTTCTCCACACCCAAATTCCACATTTTGTGTGGCTCTCAGACATCAGCAGAAGTCTTCTGTAACTTCAGGGGCAGTACCACAGAGGTCCTGCCTCTCCTTATCCCTGTTCAGTGTGGGGCACCAGCAAGTTCTAAAGTCTAAACCAAAAAGTTTAGACTAGATATAAGAAAAAATTTCCTTCCCTGAAAGGGGTGGTAAAGCCATGGCAAATGCTGCCCATGGCACTGGTGGAGCCTCCCGCCCCTGGAAGCATTTCATACCCATGTGGATGTGGCATCTAGGGATATGGGTTAGTGCTGGACTTGTCAGTGCTGGAGGAATGGTTCGACTTGTTGGTCTGAGAGGTCTTTTACAACATAAACAATGCTATGATTCTAGATAAAGAATGCTATGATTGATACAAAGATCTAAATTAGGCTGTGCAACTCCACCTCAACCTGGAAACTTGAAAAACAATCTGTTTCAGTTTGGGAAGAGCTCAGAGCTCTGTGGTTTTGGATTAACCAGTACAGTAAGAGTGTAATTAATTCAGAGCGTCCCGTTCAAATGGATGGAGACTATCCAGAAAACAAGAGTATTATCAAAGGCCAAAATGTGTAAAGCAACACCATCGTGATGAGAACAGCTTTGCTACAAAGGGCATAGTTAAATTCCAGGAAGAAACAGAGATGGATTAAATTAATCCAGACTCTTAGTAATGGTGAAGTCACTGCATGTTCTGAAGGCACAGAGATTTTAGATAAAACTTGTCTGATGTAATCACATTAGCCATCAAATTAGATCCCCAGAGTTTGGGTGTTTTTCAGAATGCATCGTCACCCCATGTTTGCCATTTGAGATAAGCAGGATAAACTTAATCACAAATTATCTTAAATTAAAATAATAAAAAAGAAAACAGATACTTTTTCATATTTAAGTAAGTTTGGAAAGGTCCTAGTGTTCAGTTTATTTTTTCTCTTTAATTTTACACTTTCTCTCAAATTGCTGATGTTTATAATAGGATATTTTCTTTCCTCCTCTTCTCTCTCTAAAAAATGATGTAATGAGAAAAAGAAAATAATGCTGCACACACATACATAAATGCACACACATGCATAAGGACACACACAGAACTTGAATATCTGCTAAAAATAAAGAAAGAACTTTGAAACACCTAGTGATTCTGAGGGAAAAATTAATAAATACATTGTTTTCCCATTAAAACAGATTTTTGAAATAACTTCAAATGACAAATATTATCCATCTTAAATGTTTCTTGAATTAGACAACAGATAAAAGATTGTGTAAAAGCAATGATAATGCACTCACAGCTTTATCAAATCTCCCAAAGCAGTGGATCACTGTTATGATTCAAAACATTTCCTGCAACCCCACACTTTCTTAGTGTCAGGACTTTTATTTAGAAAGGAATAGTATGGGTTGTGATCTTGGAGGTTGGTTAGGGATCACATCCTGCCTCACTTGTTGTCTGAAGACCTCAGCTTAAGTAATGCTGGCAAATTCTTTGTTGGAGAAAAGCAACATGGCTACCAGTCACCTTCCCTTTATCTGCACTAACTGTACTAAAAGGTAAATAAATGAGATACAAAGCTGTGAAGGCTTGTGGAGAGAAAAAAAAAGTGTTTTTAGAATTGAGAAGTCTTGAGTTCTAAGATCTAAGAGGTCTGTCTGAAGTTTAGCTAAAAACAGATGGTGTATGTCTGGGTCTAATGTATTTTTTTATGCATTAATAAATTGCATTAACAAATGCAATGAAAAACAAGCAGAGCAGGTGAAAGGAAGGCATGGCAATGTATAGAGAGAAAGAAGGAGGTGGATTTTCAGAGCCAATGATTGCTGATTTTTACATGAGCTGCTTGTGTTCAACTTTTTTTTTTATGTTTGGGTTTCTGTGTAAATGGAGATATAAAAATCATGATTTGGGTTCCCATTTAAAATTTATCATTGTGGTATATCTGCAGATCAGATACCTGAATGCTCATTTTGGGAAGTTCCTTCTAAAGAATTAACAAGAATCTCAAACCCCATCAAAATTGATTGATTTGGCTTGCACTGCCCTCAAGTCTGATTCTATTTATTAATACAGGTCAGAATCCTCTGAAACCTTCTGACAAGTTGGATGGGGCTCTGATCAACCTGGTCTAGTGGAAGGCGTCCCTGTGCAGGGCAGCAGCTGGAATGAGATGACTTTGACTGCTAAGGTCCCTCCCAACCCAAACCATTCTGTGATTCTGTGATTCTGTGATCTAGGCAACATTTACATCACCAGGGGCTGAAGATGAATCTTCCATGTGCTTTCCTGGAGCTTGGACCAGCCCTCTGCTCAGAGAGCTGAAATCAGCCCATGTGCATTTTTCCAGTTCTTCAGCTCTACAGCACTTTTAATCTTATTGGTATTTAAGCTGCGAGTGTGAAAAACAGTTACAGCAATTGCAAATACCCCTGTTTACAGGGATTTAATGAAAACCTTCAGCATAAAATTCACCAAGCAGCATTTTGCTGTCGGAATACTTACATTTTAAACACCATTAAACTTGATGAAAATCACAGCACACAACCTCACATAAAACTTTTGGGAAACTTAAATGTGGAGGCAAATTCCTCTCCAGGGTCGGTGGGACATTGTGGCAGTTTTCTTCACCTTTTCATCCTTCCCCGTAACACCCGATTAGTTAATCATGCCCACAATTAGTTAAAACATGCTTCTCCATGCTCATGTTCCCAACTTCATGTTCCTCAAGGTTCTACTTGCTTTCCCAACTTTGTTCCCCACACATCCTAAGATAGGTTCTGTATTCATGCAGGCAACACAAGGCCACGGAGAGTCCTGTCACATTAGTCTGGAATGGTTTTGGGGACAATTTACTGGTTGTCTCTCTTCGGTGAGGTTCAGAGGAGGGACAATGGGATGATCCTTATCCTTTAATGACCTCACAAGTAACCAATTGTGTGTCCTTCCCCTTACCCTCTGCAGAGCTCTGCTTACCGTCATTTGCCTTTATTGAAGAAAAACCTAATAAAAAGGCAATCTTAAAATTCCTTTCCTAGAGCAAATAACACATAGAGAATCTGTTCCGGAAAGAGAATATTTCCAGTGGACAGTTAAGTTCATTCTCTGTACAAACAAGAAAGGCCAGGCTAGTCCTGACATGAGATGAGTCATATCTACTGTCTGCTACCCCTCAGGCAATATTAAACTGTTCAACCTCACAGACTCGTGTTCCAGCACTTCCAGTGGGGTCAGCAGAGCCACCTTGAAACAAAGTTCTTTGTTCCCTTCATCAAGATTCATGCCAGACTGAAAGAGGGAAAGCTAATTTATTCATTTGAAATCATTGTATCAAATAATCACATTTAAAATGCTTGCCATAATCCTCAGGGCATGAAACATGGTCCTAGAGCTCTTCCATGTTTTTAAGTGCTACTGAGGGCTCAGGAAATAGTAATAACTGCTATGCATGAAGAAATAGCCAAGCTTTTTGACACAAGCTCTTCTCTTAACCTGAAAGTGTTCTGTGTTACACTTGATATGATAAGCAGTTAAATCATCTTGAGGGAAAACATCACTGCTACCTGTACAGCAAAATCAGTGTTCACAGGGAAAAAGGTGATAATCTTCTATGGGGAAAGGCAGAGACAGGTGATTCATCACCTTTAGGAAAAGTACGAAGTGACAAAATGAAGGAGGAAAACAAAGCACACTCAAGACAGTGTTTTCACACTTCAAGCCAGGATTTTTAGTGTTCAGTACAGTTTTGAATTCTGATTCACACATTTGTTTTTTGAATGATTTTGTGTGGGGTTGTCTGGAAGGAGTAGGGTGCAGAGTAGCTTTCCCTTGAGATTCAGGACTAGAAGAGTTATTCAATGAGCAATCACCTCTCCCTGATAACCTGGTGCTTCTGTCTGTTACTGAATTCCTTTAGATACCTATGCTTCTGCGCGAGGCTTCCAGGAGAACACACTCTGCATGGGAGGACGTACCTTGCATTCAGGTATTACCCAGGTGTCCTACAAGAAAAACTCACAAGTTTTGAAGACTGCATCATGAAAGTAACTTTTTGTGATGGCTGTGAAAATATGTTTTCAAACATATTCATTCTTCCAGGACAGCCTGCTTTCATCCAGAGTGTTAGCTTTTGGGGGTAAGTTTCCAGGAGCTGGGGAATGCTTTGAAAAGGCTACAGAAATCAAGGAAAATCCACATAAAATTATTGTGTATAAAAGACAGCACAGAAAGCACAGTGAAGTGGAAAATTACTGACTTAGAGGCTGTTGACTCTAAGAAATGATTCCTGCTATCTATGTGTATTATAAATACAAGCAGATACACAAATAATTGTGTACACACAGTTTTGTTACACTAGTGGATGACATCAAGTGGCTCCAAAAGTAAACACAACTGAACCAAAACCCACCTGCAAGCACCTTTCCAGCCCAGACAAGTGAGGTGATGAAGTGCCTCGACGAAGTGAAGCTGGACAAATACTGGTACAACTTCCCAGGGCCAAAAACCCACAGAGCTGGAGTTCCCTTGCTTGCTTGAGAACATGGAGAAGAGCATTCAAGACCAGCTCCATTATTCACACTACTTTTGTTCCTATTTATTTTTCCAGGAATTACTGAAGTGACTGACTGACACATGTTGGGATATGACCCTCTGGACAAAATATAGCAGCATATGACAAGCTACCTGATGCAGCACACCACACATTTCATCTCCTCAGGAACATCCTGCCTGACCTGTGTGAGGGGAGACAGCCTTGGCAAGTCCTTCCCACCCTCCTGTGGTCACAGTTGCACTGAAACCAAAATATCATGAAAGAAGATCAATGAGAGTGGTTTTCTGCCCCAAAATACTTTGAATAGTGTAAGACCATTATAAACGTGCTCTATAGGGTAAAACTGAGAGAAGCTCTATAAGGCTAAAACTTGAAACAACATGTTTTTATGAAAGGGCTAGAAATCCACAGGGTTTGAAGTTCCATTGAGTTTTTCTAGTCTCTCTTTTTCTTTTATGATGCAAGAAATTAAAAATACATCGGTCATAATTCTGATTTCACCTTAACAGCACTACGGACTGTTAGAATTGCTCCTGTTGACTCTAGTACAAAAGGATATTCTGACAGATCCAAGAAAACTCAGACTTATTAAAAGCAATAAATAGTTGTTACGATCCCAGAGAAGCAAAATCTACTACTCTACTTGTTTTGTGTATGACTTCAGAGATTAGGGGACCCTGCTACTTAATTGCTCAGAGGGACACTAATCTTGTAAAGCTCTTTTCCTAGCAGAAGTTATCAAATAGAAGCAGAACTCCTTAATAAAATTACAGTTATTAAATTCTCCCTTTTGCTAGGAAGTTACTTGGCCCAGAAACACTTGCCAAAAACACTCTTAGAAGAAAAAAATCAGGCTGCAGCATAAAGATTTGGAAAATTCAGATAAATTAGAACAGAGGATTTATTTTGCAGTCTGTTCTGTGTGTGTATGTTACTTGGTCATATATATTTTTTTCTTTCCCACAAATTAAATTTTCACACCAAGCAACAGTTGAGAAAGGGAAAAATTACTAAGAGGCATGTTCTAGCCAAACGGAGGCGTCAAAAATATGACTTCCAAAATCTCTATTGCACATGCAGCATTTTTCAGACCCAACATATAGAATTTCTGATACTGTAGTTACTTGCCCAGTGGTACTTCAGCCTCTCTTGGAGAAATAAAAGAGTATTAAGAATGGGTTTTGCCTATTAAAAAAAGGAGAAATATTTATTAATAGTTTTCCCTGACATTGCTGTGAGACATGGCTGTAGATACCTGGGCCAGAAATGAGGCTGAATAAACTTTGGGCAGGTCATTGGTAGCTTGAAATATAGTGCTGTAATAGCAGTACCTATCACAGAATCACTGAGGTTGGAAAAGACATCCAGGATCATCAAGTCCAACATATCATCCACACCACAACTGTCTGTTGACAGATGACTGGGAAGTAACAGGAGCAGCATTTATGATCCACTCCCAAAACACTCTCCCTCTGCTTTCTCTGAAAGGCACTGAAGGTACCTTTAACTGCTGGAGAGACCATCTGTGCTGCTAACAGCAGCAACAGAAATTGAGGAAGGCTGTGGGCTGGGTTCTGGTGACAGCTTCCTCTGAACCTGTCTGTACCATTCCCAGGATTGGTGCTGTTGGTGCCACCACATCACAGGGGATGCACTAGCCAGAGCTGCCTGCCCAAGCTCTGTTCAATTCAGCACGCCTCACACTGCCTTGGATCCATCTTTCAAACTGTGACCAAAACAACCCCTCCAACTGCTGGATGGAACAGGATTTGCTGTGGAAAACACGTCTCCTGTAGGCCACTCATTATTAATAATTATAGCACAACAGAAAGCACACAGCTAATTGCTGATCCCTTGCTATAACCTGATAGATTAATAGAAGCAGTTTTCTCTCCTCAGGAGAGTAGGCTCACTTTCGCATTACAAAAATAATTAAAGTGTAATCAAGTGCTGAGAAGTCACCCAGGTGGTCTGTGCATAATAGCCCACGCACACGTTTTGTTTTTTGTTCCCAAAACTGCTCACAAAGCACCAAATCTGTTCTGCCATCAGGTCTTGATTCTCCCCTCACACAGGAGAAAGGAGAAGAGTGACTTCCACAGGAGAGCTCTGCACTTTTCACACATTAATGGAGAAAACAATCACAGGAGATTACACTTCCCCTCAGCATATTTTTGCCTCTCCTGGGTCACTTCAGTACTAAATTCTGTTTTGATGCAGGTGTTAAAGATTTAGGTGCGTTCCTAGCACCCAAAATAAACCCTAAGATTGCCGCCGTTCTGGAAAAAGCAGCACAAACCCCAAGCTCTAGACTACCAGACCAATAAATCTTGTGGCTTTTCTTCCCCCCCTTCTAATTACATTTTAAACTCATAAATAATTTTAAGAGGGAAGATCAGTGGAAAATGTCGACTCACACACACTTGCTTCACTTTCTGTAACTAATTTGCAGCTTCTTTGCCCTCCAGGGTGAAAATTACTGCAATTCTCATTGTTTTTCTTCCCTGTGCCTGGAGGCAAAACTCCCCTGCAATGACCACATTTTTACGCACAGGGTTTCAAACTGGACATCTTCATCTCCTTAAGCAAGAAGCAAAATCCACTTATTCACATAGCAGTTTTCTTTTTCTAAAAGAAAAAAAAAAAAAGGAAAAAAGAAAGCAAAATGCACATCTAAAAGTTAATTGTGTTCATTACAGTTAGAGAGAGAAGAAAATTTTCACCTGCCGCATTTTGCATAGTCTGTTCAGATTTTTGGACAGAAGGGAAAAATTTTATATTAAATATATTAATATTAAATATAAATATTAAATACATTCATATCATTAATATAGTAAAATAAAAATATTAACTCACCAACAGACTAAAGCTAGCAGGTTGAATTTTGCTGATTTTAAATGTGAAAGAAAAGCAATAATTACTTTATCCTACTGGACTTCTACATACCATTGGACATGTCTTCTATATTTTATCTTTAACCCACACCTCAGTTTCAGTCATTGAGAGTCTAATGTATTGTCTTTCACAGAGGAAAAAAAGAAAAAAATCCTGATAGCACTAATGTTGCTAATGTCACTAATGGCTCTTCAGTTACCATACCAGGATCTGTTCAGTATGGGAATCACAAAACAAAGGGACAATAAAAAAATTGAAAGACTCAAAACTTCCCCCAAACTCTGAACCAAAATGATGATTCCCAGAAACAAAGTCCAGGGGAAGGCTCTTTCAAGACCTGAAAGACCAGCAGGCAATTAGTTCTGGATGTATGGACAACAAACAATCCATGACTGGAGAAAGAGGCTTCACCTTTCCATTCTTCAATACTATTCTAATTTGGCCAATGCCCCTGGGGCTCTGGCTAGGTTTAGATGGTCTTCATATTCTGAACTATCTTCTATAATTCATGTTGAGACTTCCGTTTGACAAGGCTTCTTTGACTTTAGGTCTTTAAGATCCTTTATTTCTGAGATTTTTAAAAGCTCGCATTATACAGAAGAGCATAGAAATTGCATTTTGAAATGCAATGCATTCAGTACCTCACAGAATTCTAGAATGGGTTAAGGCTGGAAGGGACAACAGTAGGCTTATCTGGTCCAACCTCCCTGCTCCAGCAGGGCCATCCCAGACCACAGGGTACAGGATTATGTCCAAAGGGGTCTGGAATATCTCCAGTGAGGGACACTCCACACCCTCTTTGGACAATCTGTTCAGGGCTCAGTCACTGCCCAGGACAGAAGTTCTTTCTCATGTCCAGGTGGAATTTTCAGGGCTCAGTCCCTGCCCCTTCCTCTGGTACCATTGCTGGGCCCCCGGAGCTGAGCCTGGGCCCTGCTCTGACCCTCCCTGCAGACAGGGACACACAACGATGGGATCCCCTCTTAGCTGGGGCTCCTCTGGAGGCTGAACAGCCCCAGGCTCCCTCAGCCTTTCCTCATAAAGGAGATGAAGGGCTCCAGGCCTTTCATCTTCTTTGTTACCTTCCACTGGACCTGCTCCAGGAAATCCCTTGTCTTCTCCTGAGGAGCCCAGACCTGGACACAGAACTCCAGATAAACATTTTCCAAGGTACCTCATAGCCCTCTAAGAGCTGGGAAATTGTCCCCACTATAACTTGTCCCAAGGAAGTATTTTTAATGAACAGGACTACAAGTCAGGAGAAAGGGGTTGAAGAGTGTCATTTTGATGCCATTAGGAATTTCTTGTCAGAGGTCTGAACAAGATGTTAATCCTGATTTGAGTCAAGAGTCAAATACTTTTTCCCACAAATGAGAGTTAATACATCCCGGCAAACTCCTTCTGAACTCTGTGCATGAAGAATGCAACTTCCATGTTTCTGGGGTTTTCAGAGGGGTCTAGAGAGCAGGTATAGAAGATGGGAGAGGCAGCAATGCACCTGAATACTTAAAAAAAAAAAAAAAAAAGTGCCTATTTGACTTCAATTTCACAAACATTATATCCAATTTTCACCTCCTACTCTTCAGGAGTAAAGTGGTGGTGCCACTCTTCAGCAAAACTAATAGGACAAGAATTGTGTACAATATGAAGATTTTTCTGTAATCTTTTTTGACACAAATAACATGCTGACTTTCATATCTTTTTTTCTTTTTTTTAATTACTGTTTGGTTGGTGATTATTTGTAGGAGATAAAGAATGTTTGAAGGCTTCTACATTAATTAAGTTTCATCTTTTTAGACTGTTCTTTACATGTATAGGTAATTGGTTTTAGTTGTTATAAATCTTGTGTAAAATTCTTCAAGCAATAAACACAAGCTGTATCTCAGTAATTGTCTATTGACTACGCTTTCCAGTATGAATTAATTTTCAATTACAAACTTCCTTTCATAAAGTATCAGGTTGGAAGTCTGCATTTTGAACACGTAAATATTCTCATCTTGTGCAAATTTGTCTCACATTACATTGGAAGAGTGAGATTCCTTGAGCAACCATCAGTCTGAATATCAATGCAGCATGACAATAACAGTGTACATCAAAACTCAGGTATCGTCTGCAAATTCGCAGACAGCAACAAAGACTCATTTCCAACCCTAATTATGTTTATTGCTGTTACATTGTGCTCTTCTCTGCTCTCCATCTTTGCAAGTTAATGGCTTGATTAGGAAGGGGGTCCTAACGTCAGTCAAACTTTCACAACGACCACAAATAACATGTATGCCTACTTAACTGGAAGTATTTTACGGGGAAAATATGGAGGTAAGAGGAGTAGGATAGACTGAGCTAACACATCTCCTTCTGAAGGGGACTACAAGACTTTCACAAGTATTCATCTGGAATTGGGCGCCCAAAGTTTCCTGATACTTTCAGAAATGTCCCAACATACCTAACTGCAATTTTAGTTCTGGGATACTTTTCACATAAAAGCAGCTGAGCCCCATCTTCATAATCCACGTGACTCACCCAGCACCACAAAGTTTGGTGAGCAGATCCACAGGGGGTATAAGCTATGATGAGGGGGATGACAAATATCCTTCTACAACATATCTGGGGGACAGATGCTGGTTTGAGGCCTGGAAAGAGCCAGTTGGCCTGTTGGAGAGAGCACCAAAGCCCTCTGGGAAAAAAAAAAGAAGTGCTGATTCAAATGGACAAAATGCCATAATGGGTTCTGCTGCCAGAAGTGGAGGTCTCCATCATTCTTTCTTGCCCCTTCCTCATAGCCATGAGCTCCCACCCACCTCTGCGCTGACTCTGGCTGTAACAATTCTATTAAATAAAACAGCAGCAAACTCCTACCACTCTTTCCTCCCCTGAGACATGGGGTCCTAAGAATGCCAAAGGCAGCGCAAAACAGACAGGAGGATACACTTAGGAGGGGAAACTGGAAGGAGCTCATAACCCAATGCCACACAGATGTGAGCAGCCTTTGAATCCTTTCACTTGAAGGCTGAGGAATCCTGACTTTACAAAGGTCTTGTAACACTCAGAGAGAGATAGTCCCACGTGGTTTCCCATTTGGTGCCCATAGACTTTCCAATGGGACTCTGGGTGCTCCAGATTTCCTGCATTTTTTCTGCAGGAGTGTCTTGCATGCCCCATGGCATCAAAAGGCCCTGGACATGCATGTTTAGGTACCTGAATCTCTCCACCAGCTATCTCAAGTGATGCCACTAAATTTCAGAAATATCAGTGATTTTAAAGACCTGTACTCCCTCCAAGAAAAACAGATACATTAAATCTTAATTATTGCATAAAGTGTGAACAAGCGGAAGTGTCTTCACAAGCAGTTCCAAGTAGGAGCATATTGAATGCTTTTTAAGGTATTAAATAGGAACTAATAAAGAAGAGATTTCAAGCAACGTGTTCAGCACATCTGCATTTCAAACTTCTGAGTTCCTACTTAGGAACGTTAATAAGTTTAACTGGCTTAGTGTTACCATATTTCTATAGGAAAAAAACCAGTATGCAATACATACACATATATCTGTAGATTTTCACACACTTGGGCATTTATTTAAAAATAGCTATTTTTCTATTGTCTGGTATTCGCTGTAACTGAAAAAAAGAAAATTTTTAAAAAGGAAGAAATAAAAAGATCCTGTGCAGGAATCCTGGGAATGGGACTGAAAAGAACATGATGGTACAGGCACATAAAGGGAGGCTTAACCATGTCACTTGACCACTGCAACATGCAGCTGCTAGCATGCACTGCAACATGAACTGCTAGCTTCACTAGCAAGATTTGTCCTTTTCCTTGTCTTTTTCTTCCTGTAGTATTTGTCCTTCAGTCTGTGAAATAAAGACTTCAGCAAACAGTGCCACCAGATGGGCCCTCAGTGGAACTGTATTCACTCAGTGATATCCTAGCAGGAAAAGGAAAAAGAAAAAGAAAACCCCAAACTTCAGCATTTCTATTAATTTCATTCTATCTTTTCATCTCTGTTCTGGAAATTCTCTCTTGCAAGAAACTGAAGGTTTTATAGTGTGTTACATAATAAGGTGAAAAGACCTTGATTTTATTTTTCAGTGCAATAACTTAGTGCTTGCAAATTTTTCACTTGAGGTTAATTGTCTCTTCGGAACATGTGACCCACATTGCAGACAGACAGAATAAAACAGTTCTATATACTTCTAATGGATTTATTTAAAAGGATGACGTGAGGCACCAATTTACTTTTGATTTGTCTCAACCTTGGTTGTCAGAAGCCTGAGGGGGAGGGGCTGCATATGTGCCATGTCCAGGAGGCAGCTAGAAGATGATGGAAGAAAGCCTTGCCTCTGGGGAGATTTTGCCTTGCAACCAGTTCATTGTTGTAGTGTATCCCTGACTCCCCTCTGTTTTCCCTCAAAGTTGGTCTTGCCCATAATGTCCCCGCCACTCCATCCATCAAGTTAACCCTGCCCTTTGTTCCTGATCCTTCTATGCCAATCCTCAGTTATGTCAACCCCTTGTCTATCCATCAAAGATCATCTCTTCCCCTTACCTAGAATGTTCTGTGTTCCATAACACCTGGTTGGTGCCTGAGCTTTGTATCCTCCCCTTTATGTACCCCTCTGGTTGTTGCTACTTGTATCTCCCCTTGGTTTCCCCACCCGCTGGATACCTATTGGCTGTTGCTTTGTCCTACCCACTGTCCCACCCCGTTTAAAAGCTGCTGCACAGCAGTGGCAGTTGCTCTTCTCTCCCTGACCCCTTGGACCCTAATAAACCTGTCGGGACCTCATAGAGACAGCCTCTCTTGCACTCTTTTGCTCGGGTCCACGGTGGCATCTCCTTGTCTGGCTTGGGGTTGAATGCCCCAAAAGTTTAGTATCAGCACTGTTAGTGCCCGCTGTTCCCCACGCTCACCGGTCTGCTCCTGGAGCTAGCTGGAGCCTTGGAACATCCAAAGGAGCGGAACTGACAGTTCATGTCTCACATGGGACAGGCAGTCAGCAGGGGAACACGAAAGACACTGAACCCTCCAGAAATACTCAGTAATCAGACAGCAGCAGGTCTCTACCAATGGACTGCAGTAGGACACTGGACTGGGCCAATGGTCTCTTGTCAAGAGGCAGACCTTGGGAGGAGCAGGAGCATAAAAACTAACAGCATCACAAGTTCTGAGGGCTTTTGTGTTTTTTGTTTTTGCCCTGGCTCCAGCCTACCTTTTCCCTCTTCTGCCCTCACTGGCTCTTGCTTGCCCTTACATATGTCCTGCCTCCCTGTGTCCCTGACCAACACACTGCCTGCTTCGGCTCTGCGCCCCTGCCTGAGTCACCTGCGCCCTATCCTGCCCTCCTCTGAGCCAGCCTACTACTGTGATCCTCACCCTAACCCTGTCCAGGCTTCTGGACCTCCTGCCAGACCATCCTCTCACCTCATGTCCAGTCACCTGTCACCACAGGAGCCATGCACAGGCAGGCAGCATGCACAGCCTCCAGCTTGTGGACATTGAGAGAACTCCTCAACCTTTGGCAGTAATACCCTCTTTTTCCCTCTGTCTCTTCTCTCTCCCTCCCATTTTTCTTTCTCTTGCTCTGTCCTTTTCTAGCTCTCTTTAGTAAGGTAACTCCTTTTTGTTTTGTTCTTTTTGTTACCAATAAGCGGTTCTCAGATACAATGCTTGCCTTGTTCAGCTTAATTTCATTCCTGACTATGGGAGACAAGAAATCCTGTTCACTTTACCTCTACAGAAACCACTCTGGGAAAGGTTCAGCTAAAAGGGAGGTACAAACCATGGCCTGTAACCAGAAATTGGGTTGTATGGCTGGCACGAACATGCTTCGTGCATGAGGCAGTGATTGCTTGGGCAGGAGCATGGACACCACATGATCAGAGAGCTGACTGGGTAAAGGGACACGTGAACAGTGATACTGCAGTGGCAGACAGCCAATGCATGCTTGTTTGGGTTAAGTTTAGAACATAAAAGGATTTGGCTTGCTACAATAAATGATTTTCAGGACAAGCAAGGACTTCTGTATGTGTTTGTTCCCCATTACTATGCCTGACTGTCTATCTTTAAAAGAACTCCTTGCAGTTCCCAACAGTGGAATGTGACATTTTAATTGATGGCAGCAGCGGACACAGTGGCCCTGGCCTACGCAGACACCAGTAGTTGCATTGACCTCACTGTAGATGCAACTACAAGTAATGCTGGTGGAGACTCACACCAAAACGAAGACGATGGCAACTTCTCACTGATCTCATGGAACACTGATGAGCTGAATCTAAAAAATACTTAAGATTGAGCTAGAGGAATCTGTACAATCTGTTCATTATACAGTTTGAATGTTGTATTTTTACAGGAGATCATCCCACCACATGTCTCTCTTCTCCAGATGAAAGCAGGTAATTACACCATTATTCTAGATAACATAGATGAGTATTTCACTGTCATAAGGTTAAATGTGGGGGTGCGTTTTTTAGTTTAATATTTGTTCGTAAGTTAATGCTGAATTGTACGATGGTTTGTTCCTTGCACCTCTCCAGCTACCTACCCTTTGGTTTCTCCCTGCCTTCTCCCCAGATACAGTTCTATGATTGGTTGTTTCTTAGCGACAGTTCTATGTCAATCATATGTTACATAACCCCCTGGTCCTATCCATCACCTGGGGACCCCTCCCTGCCTTCTCCCCAGATACAGTTCTATGATTGGTTGTTCCTTAGCGACAGTTGTATGTCAATCATATGTTACATAACCCCCTGGTCCTATCCATCACCTGGGGACCCCTCCCTGCATCCAGAAGATTCCAGGAGAGGCGTTGAGTGATTTGGCAGGATCCAGGCTGCCTCCTCCCACTTTTTACTGATTGGTTGTTGTACAGGTCTGTTACGTTATGAGCCACTCCCCTGTTGCATCCTATTGGTCCCTGGTTGAACTCTCCCCTGTGTGACACCTCCCTTTAAAAGCTGCTCCCCTGGGACAGTTCTCGGCTCTCCTGAGGCAGATGTCCCAAGGTGAGGACTCCGTGCAGGAGTACCAATAAACTTGTGCTGACCGAACCTCTTGAGAGTCTCTCCTTTCTCCTCCTTGCCATTGTCTCGCTAACGCTCCTGACCAGCCAAGTCCCACCAGATTGCAGTGGTGCTGGGGCTGGCCGAGCTTGATAATGCAGGCACCACCGCAGTTAAATCAAGAGTGAAGTTACTCAAACATAAGAAAATACCTTTTTTAACAACTGCTGTGAAAAGAAACATTTTGGTATCTTATGTGAGGACATCTGGTATTAAACTTCAAGCTATTGTTGCAGAATATTTTAGGGACCATGGATATGATTTGTATTTGGACTGTGAGCGAGTCTCCCAGACTGGGCCTCAGTGGCGCAGCTGGTATTTCAGCTGCCAAGTCTGTTGTGCAGTAAGAATTGCCACTTAAGATGTTAACAAGGAACATAGTTTTTTAATAGACAATAAGCACAGCAAATAGCCTGGACACAACAACTGCCTCAACAGTAAGTGTTTGCATTTTTTTCTGTGCTGTGTGCCGATGAATATGCACCTGTACATGTAAACTATGTGGAAGTATATATAACTGGCCATTTCAGCCACAATAAACAGAGAATGTAGGATTAACCATATTGGTCGTACCTGCATTTTGCTCTCGCCCGACTTCCCACTTATTTCTGGGGTTTCCTCGGCTACAACCTATGACCTATCATCTGGAGAGCACTAAAAATTACCCTAATAAATGTATAAAGCAGCTACAAATAGTATTGAACTAAATGCAAAGTGAGTCTGAGTCCACCACTGTTGTATTTTGAGGAAATATGTGGCAGTTTAAAATAGCTTGATCTTCGGTGAGGAGAAAAAAAGCCAGCCATAAAAGTGATTTTTTTCTGTGAGGAGTGCGGTCGCGGCTGTCTAACCAACAGCCCGGTGTCAGCACAACGGCTAGCCCCAAGGACACCGCCGCAATCAGGTGGTTCGTTTTCCACTGGCCTGTAGCACGAACGTGCAGCTATAGGAGTCACGAAAGAAGAGGGGACTCTCTTGAGGGTATCAACCAAACTGGAGTTTATTGGGCAGGGTGCCCTCACCTCACAGCCAATGCCTCAAGAGAGACAACCGGCTCAGTGGGACAGCCCCTTTTAAACTGGGGTGGGTTCAGGGAAAAGGATACAACAGGAACCAATAGGGAACAACTGGGGAGTGGCTTTCACACAACTTCAACAAATCAGGAACAAACAGGGATGGGGTGACTGGATCCTGCCCAATCACTCGACGCCTTCCCTCAGATCCTTCCAGAATCTGGGAGAGGTCCCGGAATGATGGACAGGACCAGAATAGAACATACTGATACATAACACAAGATTGAGAGATAACAGCCCGGGAAAAATGAACCAATGGGGAGGCTGTTACCCAGGAAGGTTGAGGGGTAAGGTGGTAAACAACAAAATGGAGGAAGGGGAACAAGATGGACTCCAGGGGAACAAAATGGCATACAAGAAACTGAACTTTACATGAAACAAAGGTAAGAACCATGAAATGCACCACCAAGGAGGAGTTGCTAGCAGCTTGCTCTGTGCCTGGCAAAATGTTGGCTACCTCCGAGAATAGGTCCACTGCTAAACCAATTGGAAAAGCTGGTAACACCTCTATGATAACACACTTAAGAAAGACAGACACTGTGGGAACCTCGCTTTCTCCCTGTCCTTGAAGGGATGGTAGTGATGGGGGCTGCTGAGCCCCTTCCTGGAGGTGGCTGCTGGATCCTGTTATTGGCATGGCTACCAGGCCATGGCACTGGGGGCCATCCCAGCACCACAAACAGCCATGAACCTGCTGCCATCCTGGTCCGGGAGTGGCCATGTTGTCAGGACTGTGCGGCCAAATATGGTGTGACCAGAGTGGCATGGCATGACCACAGCTATCTCAGCACAGCTCAAAATGGACTTTTATTTGCTTGTCTACTTTTAGCCAGCCATGCTGCAAACAGAAAGACAAAAGTGGTGGCAGCAGCTTTTCTTTTGTGGCACCTCACATGAAGAAAAGGCATAGAGTGGAGCTGGAAGCCGATGCAGCTTGCACCGTGCCAGCAAGGACCATGTGATCAGCAGCGAGAGGCACAGCAAGCGATTCCCCAATCCAGAGACTGGACGAGATTAATTTTCAGCACTGCACAACTCTATAAAATCCTTCCAATTAATACAACTTGAGAACAGATGAATCTACAGACACCAATTCTCTCCCAAATCAGAGATAAAGAAAAGATGAAGACAACGTGAGGAGAACAACACAGCAACAGCGACAATAAGGGCAGTGTGAAGGAGGGAATGGGGAGGAGGTGGTCCGAGTGACAGTGCTGAGGTTCTCCTGCAAGCTGTAGTGAAGACTATAATACAACAAACTATTTCCTCCCTATAATTCATGAAGTGCTGGGAGGGATGCAGAATTCACCTGCAGCCCATGAGAATAGGGTGCTCACACTGGAATATTTGCATGCAGTGATCTGGTGAGAGGTTTGAGCAGAGAGAAAGAGAAGGCTTGCTTTCAGAGCTGGAGGAAGAGGACCCTTGCTTTTATACCAGAACAACTCATCCTTAAAAACTGCAACCCATGAATCAAAGGTCCATGGAAAAACAGTTGTGGGAAGACTCTTTTTTGCCTGTGGGAGGGGCAAGCATTGTAGCAGGTTGGGCAGTATTGACACTCATGAAAATTAAACCATGTTGGAATTGTTCACCTTTCCCTAAGTGAACTGAAGATCGTTAAAAGTAACAACTGACTAAAAATCCCATGTTTTCTTTATTTGCATTGTCGATGGGAAGGAAAGAAAAGCTGGGGTGGGAGAGAAGCTCTTGTTACTCTTTTGTAATTCTGTTAATAAATTTTTCTTTATACCTTTTCAGGTTTTTATCCTGTTTTGCCCTTTAAGTGTTTTCTCCTAATCCTTATCTCACCCTGCAAGTTTTCTTCCCCCTTCCTCTGCTTAGCTATACCAGAAGAGTCACGCCCCACCCACGAGTCCGGCTAGCTATCTGGGTGGACGGCGACCTTCCCGGTGAGCTTCCTCCGCAGAGGCAGTCCCAGCTCAGGTGGCACCGTAAAGCAGACAAAGAACTAGCACCGACTTCCAATATGCAACTATCTCAAGCGACATGGGATAAAATAACAGGAGACAGAGATGATCTCCAGGAGCCTTTAATATCGGGCACCTGAAGACTCTGAGGCAACCGGCCACCGGGATCTTATACTAACGAGGGGGGAGGGGTAGAATAGGTCAACCGATGGGAGGAGGGAATTAACAAATGGACCAATCAGAGGAAGGATCCAAATTTAACCAATCGGGTGGGGGAAAACCTGAACAAACATAACCAATCAGGGAAAAGAACTTGGACCAATAAAAATGAGAAAACTGGGGTACAAATAATCACATATAAACAAAACCATCATAACAAAGAACTATACCAACTTGTATTATCTGAAAGTTGTTTCCCTCTCAGGCCTCAGTCGACCTCCATGGCAGCGCTGGGCACACCACCCTCTCCCCATCTCCCTCAGAGGCCTGGGTCTCCACAAGAATGATGTGGTGGCATGTGGTTTTGTTCTTGTTCATTGTCAGCCATCTTTGTTCAGAGACTGCCATTTTGTTGTTTACTGTTCTGAGTTGAAAGTTCACCCGGTAACAGGGTCCCTATTGGTTAAAAGTTGGGTTTAACAGTTATGTGTCAATCAGGTTATGTATCAGTTTAGGGGGCCTGCCTGCCATCCCGATGCCTCACCCACCAGATGGATACATCTGAGGGGAGACATCGAGTGGTTGGCTGGTACCTCATCACCCCATTCCCTCCATTTCTGTAATTGGTTGATATCCATGGGGTGCTGCTCCTGAGCCTCTGTTGATTGGTTGATGTTGTATCCTTTAGAGAGACCACTCCCTGAATAAAAACTGTTGTCCCCACTGAGCCGGTGTCTTTCTGGAGGCACCAGTGGTGAGGTGAGGGCGACTCCCTACCCAATAAACTCCCACTGTTTGCTCATCTGGAGAGTCCCGTCTCTTTTCTCGCCCCTTCGCGACACTTCGACAGCAGCTTCGTGGTTTTGTGGCTGCGAAAGTGCCTTGTACTGCTGGCTGGGGTTGTAAGGCACGTGGCTGTTAGGCACCCTAACAAGCTTGCCACCGCAGAATGAGTGAATGATTTTTCATGGGTGCACTGGTATTTGGCCAGCATCATCCCCCTACAAGAAACAAACCTCAGAGACAGCAAGGTTTCTGAACTTAATTTTTTACCTCACTGTCCTGGGTTGTAGAATAAGATATGCACAAAGTATTCTATCACCCTCGTCATCATCTGTTGAAACCAATTGTTGAA